>JAZGLO010000659.1:160000-316497 GCA_036873155.1 Biomphalaria sudanica
AATGAAAAAAAAATATTAAAAGAAAATAAAGGCAAAATAAATCGGCCCCAGACATCGGCCCCAGACATCGGTCCCAGACCCACACAAAGATGTCAGTGTTGTCATCACATGTCCACGAAATGCCACCCACAGTCAAGTTGAGGAAAGGTTGTAAGAAAGTCGGCGACATGACATCAGATGTCATATACATGACAGCTCTGGTAAAGCAGTTAGCAAGAGTTCGCCAAGTGTCATTCATCTCGGGTGTTGAAGGCTTTAAATCAAAAGGGGCGGGGGCATAAGCAGCATGGGGCGTTGAGATAGTTATCAGCCATCCTGCGTTTCTTACAAACAACTTAGCAGAAGTGAGAAACTTCACAAAGCCGGGTGAAGATTTCACAGAATAAAAGCGGGAAAAGTGCATTTCATTGTGAGAGAAGTTGTTTTTCCAGCAACTATAACTAGTTCAGAGCAATCAGCGTAATGGCTGTAATAACTAGACGAACCTTTGAGACTGAGGATTAGAAAAGCGCAGTATATTATGTTGCGACTCAGGCCCAGATGTCACCGACATATTTTACCAAAGGTATCGTATCGTAAATAAAGCCGCTGTTTGCGAGGTCATTTGCGTTACGTTTTAGGCAAAATTCATTTGTATCTTGTGGGGGAGGTTTCAAATGTAGCATTCGCGGCAAGACCATTTTCCCAATTTGTTGTTTGTTTGCTCGAATTAAAGCGGCGCGGCCAGGGCAAAAGGAACCTTCTTATCCCATAATCCTAGAGTTTGTTGCTATGAATTTCGTTGTGTAATCGTCACTCCCTAGCAACAAGTTGTTGTTCTTTTGGAGGAGATGTTGTTTCGGCGTTGTGATACTGTTTTTTTCTCCTTGTTAGATGGTAAATAACTAATCAAATTTAAATTATGCAGGCTCAATATGTTAGTGGGCACGGCGTGGCTAAAGTTCCAGGTAGCGGCATCGCTAGATCTCTATTCTATTTGACAGGTTGTAAGTCCTTGAGCAGTGTTTGGGTCAGGGTTTGGATTGTGTTTGAGCCAGGTTGTGGCTAGCGCAGACAGGGTCGGCCTTGGGCAAAGGCAAACTAGGCAGCCGCTTAGGGCCTCTAATTGCTGGGGTCCTCACACAGGATACCTTTACATTTCTCTAGAGATGACATAGAGGAACCTGTCTTCAATGCTATTGCTAGAATACACTAGCTAGGTTTTCAATAAATTATATAATTTATTTTGTTTTTCGCAGTATATTTTGTATTTTTCTATTTTATTTGGGGCCTCCAAATACACTTCGTCTAGCGCAGCGATTCTCAATCTTTTAAGCTCGGCGACCCCTTTTTACAATATACTACTCTGCCGCGACCCCCCCCCCCTCATTGACACACACAGCAATAGAAGAATAGACAATAACAATCCTTATTTTTGATGGTCTTAGGCGATCCCTGGCAAATCGTCAATCGACCCCCAATGGGGGTCGCGACCCACAGGTTGAGAACCCCTGGTCTAGCGCCTCCGATTATCTAAAGCCGCCCCTGGTGCAGAGCTTGTGTAGATCGTAGGCCCCTGAAAGTCATGCTATTTCTGCAACCTATAACTGACCATAGACGTATGGTCATTTTGAGTATGCGTGGGGAGCGTGTTTCGTAAATATATTAGATTGTACATTATGTATATGCTTTTATTATTGTTAACCATAAACATTCATTCATCTCTCATTGAAATATTTATTCAAACGTTATCTGTTGTTAAAAGTGCGTTGAGCCATCATTGAAGTTACAAGAGCAGCTTGCATTGCATTTATTTTATTGTTGATGTAGCCTACCGAGGGCGAAGAATCCGGTTTATTCAAATCATCCCCAGTTAAACTTTTGAAACCCATCTCGACAAATTCGTACAAGTGCTCCTTCTTCCTTAGTTCCATTAGAGCAGCAGTTCTCAACCTTTTAAGCTCGGCGACCCCTTTTTAGAATCCCCCACTCTGCTGCGACCCACCCACACACACACCAATAGAAGAACAGACAAAAATAATTTATAATTCATATTTTCGATGGTCTTAGGCGACCCCTGGCAAATCGTCAATCGATCCCCAAAGGGGGTCGCGACCCACAGGTTGAGAACCCCTGCATTAGAGAATGGAATGGGTTGCCTGAATCAGCCAGAAAAACCAACGACTTAGCATAGCTTAAGTCCTTGGTTAATAAGCATGACTAGATTGACACATGACATGCGTATGACGTAATTATCTTCGTTTTTGAAGTAACGTCTGTAATGTATAAGATAAAAAAGACCCCCCCACACACAAACACACACATACTCCATAATACAGGTCAAAAACTTAAAGGGTTAAAGGTGGCCTAGTGGCCTAGAAGTTTCTCTCACCTGGACGAGGCCACTTTCCTCAGCCACCCCAGCCTTCACGATGCTGGCCACTAATACGAAAGGCTTCAGGGCCCTCTGTTTCACCAGGAAGCCCAGGCCGCCATACTTCTGCTTGGTCAGCTTGACCCTGATCGTGTTGGTAGACGGCTCCGAGGCCGCTGTGGTGGTCGGCATGTCTGGCGGGCAGTGGGCACGACTTTCCACGGTTGGTTCAGCTCCGGGGCGGGAAAAGGGTACAGGAAATGTTATTTTGTTTTGTTGCCTTCGGCTGAGAGCGTCAAGCAGAGAAAGCAGACGAACCCGGGTCAAGGTCGACTGGCGACATTACCAGACTGAATTGTGTAAACTTTGTATTGATTAGGTTCCTCAGTTCAACTTCCTTAAAAAAAAGACCAAAAAAATATGTATTACTATTAATATCTAGCATTCATTATAACTTGACATTTTAAGACATCAAATATTTAGATACAGAAATTTTATGAGGATTTTTTTTTTGTCGCTGACATCTAGACGTCAGACTTCACATGACATCTTTATTCTAATGACATGTAATGACGCATGGAATTTCATGTCTCGTTGTAAGCCTAGCTACCGTACGCATAGCCTCTCTATTTCATGGCGTCACGAATACAGTGACTACAAAGCTTATATTTAGTTTGCATCAGTCAGGTAATTAAATTTGTAATAGATCTATAAAGGGGAGTAATTCAACACATCTGTTTAGTACAACTTCTTTCGATAGCAAACAAAATAATGAATTACCAATAATTAGTAAGCTACCGTTACACTTTAAGATTTATCTTATCTTATCTTATCTTATCTTATATAATACAGACGTTATTTCTAAAGAGAAGATGATTACGTCCAACGCGTCATGCATTCAGTCATGCATATTAACCAATGACTTAAATTCTGTCAAGTCACTGGTTTTTCTGGCTAGCTCAGGCAACCCATTCCATGCTCTAATAGCACTAGGGAAGAAGGAGTATTTGTACAAATTTGTCCTAGCATATGGGACGAGGAATGTGCCTTTATTTTTGTGTCTTTCTGAGAATTTTATTAAATTTTGTTTTTGTATTTGAAGATTATGGTTCAGTGTTTTATGTGTGGTTGCTACTTTACTTTTGAGTCTTCTGTCCTGAAGGCTTTCTAAATTTAGTGATTTAACTAAAGGTGTTACTCTGGTCAAATGTGAATATTCGTTTGTTATGAATCTCACTGCTCTATTTTGTGTCTGTTCCAGTTTCTTAATGTTTTCTTGAGTTGAGGGGTCCCAAACAGAGGATGCATATTCTATTATTGGCCTAACCAAGGTTAAATAACATTTTAGTTTTATGTTCTTATTTGATATATAGGAATTTCTTTTAATAAACCCTAATGCTTTGGGATACAAAAGACCTAGGAAGTACAGTCAGTGACCAAGAAACAGGGCCACTTAACGATAAGTTATTCGATCTAGACCAAGCACCAGATACAATGACTTCAGGGGGAAAATGAGAAATCAGATAAATATGACACATGATAGTTAAAATGAAACTTTGAAATTAATGAAAAAATCTAAACTCATTCTTTGTAATGGAGCGCCCATTACATCTCCACTGCGACACCTTCCCTGTAAAACAAGATGGATACGGTAGGTTTTTTTTTTTAATTATAAAAACAAATTACGTCAAGATTATATTCATTTATATTTAGTTCTGACATCAGAAATGGAAGCATCTGATTAAGCTGAACTTTAAACAAATTGGTTATTTTGTGGGTGCTTAATCTGGACACCTTCTTCGCCGCATTCGTTGTTTCACATCTAATTATGTTTTTATTTTGAGACAAGTCTACATCAGTTCACATATAACAAAGAAATATCAGAGTGAATTAATTAACACTTGGAAACGCGTAGGACTTAATTATCTAATTATCTTCTTCCTTGAAGGAGCAACAGTAAAAAACATTATAAGATATACCCTTATTTCTCTAACAAGCAAAATGTAAAATAAGATCTTTTAAAAAAAAGATTATCTAAGCGGAAGAACTCAAATTACTCCACATTTACTCCTTTATTTCTCAATACTGTAGAAGTTATTTCTCTTTTTTTTTCGATATTAAAACAAAATAATTATTTACCACTAATTATTTAATTCCTTTGTTAATTTTTTTTTTTTATTGATTCATGTTTTGTTTGGTACATTGAATAACTGAGTAAAGTTTCAGCTTCATCCGAGATTGGGGAGTGAGAGAAATAGCGTGTAGGATATTATACCAGACAGAGTGAGTTGATATAAGGTTTGTAAGAGAGGCCTGCACTCGTGGATTATCCTCTTCTAAATGCTTCGCGTTTTTACCTGAAAAAAAAACTTCGGGTCTTATACATTTCTCATTACATCGTTCAAAGGTTTGGAACTCGCTTCCCCCATTTTGACATATTTATTTTCTATTTGTGACTTTTTTCAAGCGCATTAAGCCTACATTATGTGTGTTTGTTTGTTTTTTTTTAAACTGCTGTATATTGATGAAATTATTAGTATCATAAGCAGCGAACTAATGAAGGGAAATAGCTTGTGGTATGACGTCATCAAGGTGACGTTGACTTTGAGAGGCGGGCGAGGTAGAGAAAAGATGGGGGGGGGGTGGCCACATGACGGAATTCTGCCATCCAGGATAGAGCCGCTTGAGACATTTTGACATTTGATGTCAGTATGACAACGCGACATTTTCGTGACAGGTTCACATTTCATCAACCTCGCCAACACTCCCCCCCTCCCCCCTCACGTTTTTTTTCTTCTCTTTTTAACACCCACTGCCTCCCCCCCCCCTTACACAATCATTTCACGTAGCAACGAAAGCTTTGGATTGAAACTCTTGACACCCGGACCTAGTTTTGTGTGTTCACCCCCTCTACCAGCCAACATTCGACCAGTATCTCAACGCACTGACGATATCACACAATGGGTTCCAAGCTAGTCAGACTGTCAGTTCGTTACACGTAAACCATTCATATCCAGCACCTCCCACGTTGGGTATTTCACCTGTAGATATATACTTTTTCACCATGCAAAGCCTTTAAGGTTCTACAATACTCTTTTACTGTTGATTTCAAAATCATTTTATTCAAATTAAATATACTCAAATTAAAACAAAAATAATTTACATAAACTAATAGGTATCACTTACAAAGACCATGCGGCAGTTGTATAGTGTCATTTGGGTCCCACAGTGACCTGCTGACCCCATGATAAAACACAAACTAAAACTTTATGGCCATACCACGAGGCCCTAATTATCTTTCTTTAGGGAACAGTATCAAGAAGCAGAAGCAGACAGAGAAAGTGATGAGGAGACAATACACAAGAATAGAAGGGCCTGTCATTGACAAGTTTTTAAGGCAAAATACATTGAGGAATGGAGAAAAACGGTCGACATATCTTGTGTGGTGCCCCAAAGTCTCACAAGACGACAAGTGAAGATACATTTACACAACAGACTGGGGGAAAAAAGTGCATGTGTAGTTAAAGGGATAAAACACCAAGATTCTGGGTTTTTTAAACAAGTATATACCTATCGAAAAAAAACAAAAAAAAACTAAGAAAACTGAACAAGCGAAAAGAAGGTCATCTATGTCAAGGTTGTTGAGTCATATATGTAAAGCAAGCCATTTTTTACGTCGACTGTGTCAACCCATGTTACGTCATCTGTGTCAATATATTGTTACCGGTACGTCATCTGTATCAACCATTGTTACGTCATCTCTTTCACCCGTTGTTACGTCATCTGTATCACCCATTGTTACGTCATGTGTATCACCCATTAGGGCTGTGGAGCCCTATTTTGGAGAGACTCTCCCGTCCACATATATTGCAGGTCGAGGTGGCTTTCGCTTTGGTGGTAGAAGAGCCGGCCAGTTTCCGTATGACACGCTTTTCTTCAAGAGCTGAGGTCCATGTTTTCTCGCTGTCCATAGCTTTCTTGGTCACCGTCTCTCTCCAACTAGTGCGGACTAAGGCTATGTCTTCCCAATGGTCAGTATCAATAGCATCATATCAACATCAGCAGGCAAGGGAAGCCACTCCAATACAATAGGCGCCAGAGGGTTAATTAGCTATGTCTATCATACGGTACACTAAATAAGTTAACCCTGTAACTCCTATATATTTGACAAGAGCCTAGATTGATAGTGATATGCTAAATGTGAAATGCGGGGGCCATGCCAGGCGCGTAGCCTGATTTGGAGCAATCAAGTAAAATCGGCTAAAGGCATGCCCAGAAGATAGTTCACAAACAAGCCATGACTTTTCCACCATTTTGTTTTTACCCATAATGCTTATGTGTGCACTTCTTCAAGAGCAGAAGACATTTAACTAATGTATTAATGCGCCATCAAAATGGTACAATGTACAAATGTGTTACACCTACAATAACTGTATCACTAGTTGGCGAATATCATTTATAGAAGACAATATTCTATTACTAGTTAGTCAATACCATGTGAAATGTTATAAAATAGAACATTCTGTCGATAGTTCAGTGGTAGCTTTCGGTATTGAGAAGACCACAGCGTTATATATGAGTCGTAGGTCGTGAGCGTTCTTTGTGACGAAGAGTAAGAAAAATATTCAAATTATGTTATACTAAAACTAGATCTATAATCCTGGGGTATAATATTTAAAAAAAAATTACTTGTCTAATAACACGAAAAAAAAAAAACACCACAAAATCCTTAACTGACAAGTATACTGGAAGGTAAGGTTATTTGTAACATTGTTATGCGTAAAACTTAATACCGGTAATCACTTGTATTGGAATGTTAAGAACCAAACGCCAAAACCTGCAAAATTAAACATGGGCCACTTGACAATGTTCAGCCATCCAGAATTCTAGTTAAATTTGTTCAAAGATTAACTCTGTGTGTTTCAATGTTGTGAGATAAATTACGGACGATGAAGCCATAGTGTAGTGATGCCCAAAATACGGCCTGTGGGCCGGAACCGGCTCGCCGAACTAACGTCAGGTACTCATTATAGTTGACTGAGCGGCGCCATCAGAATCCTGAAAATCAAAATTCCAGACTGGGATTCGAACCCGAGGACTCTCGGTTAGGGAGCCACGTTCTTTATCACTAAGCCTCAACGGCCAATTGGAACAAAAATCTATCAGATTACTCAGTAGTTTACCTTTCATCAACAAAACATATTGCAGCATTTCGTATACAAGTCTCAACCCGCTTATATACATCTATAATAGTATGCACACTTATTCATAATAAGCGAAGAACTAAAAATAAACACATTAGCTAATGAGCAGCCACGTGATACAAAGAAACAGAAAAATTCGTGATTTGATTGGTGGATTCACTGGGATAAGACGTGACGTCAGAGGATCGCGGGATCTAAGCGTGCCAGCGGCTTCGTCCAAAATGTTGGATGTGTGCTTTATAATTCGCTGAGAAGGTCAAGGAATTATTTTGTTGAAAAGAAATATTGCCAGTTTAAAATATTTATTTTATTTATCTCTTACTTAGATCTATTATAGAAGCTAGTCACCCATTTTAAATCTGAAAGAAAAGGAATAACTAATTGGTGTATAAAAGCTCTACCTATTACGTAAAAAAAACAAAATAGCATCTCATTATCTCCCTTTCTTTACTTCCATAAGGCACCTTGTTGGTCACCACCTGAAGTGGCCCTCTTCCACACCGGCCACTGTTTCGATGCTTTACTTAAATACAACTTTCCTGTCTTACTTATTTAATTAAAGCCCATTACCACTATTGGAGTTTGGGCCGCTAACAATAGGTCCCCATAATCCCCTGTCCTGGGACATTCCTTCCATCTTGCTCCAGGCGTAACCAAACTGGTTAAAGTGTCTGCATATAGTTCCCTTCGCCAGGTGCTTATAGGACACTTAAGGACACCCGTTCGCCAATTTAATATGTCTAATCTGGGTATGTAGAGTTTGTGTCCATCAGAAGATTGATTTTTTTCTGAACGCGTAGTAGTTCTTAGACTTACAGATCAAGACATATACAATAGAGTAAATCAAACAGGCGTAAATCAAATATGAATATTTAATTCAGAACTTTAATAGTCTAGTCTCAGTCTCTATAACAAAGATGTTGCTCCTATGAAAGCCTAGCCTCAACTGTTTTATCTATATCCAAGCTACAGTCCGCTTTGAATTAATGTCGTCACAATCGCGCGTTAATTATCAGTCCCCCAAAGTGCATCTCTACATATCCTCTCTTTCTCTTGCCTATTCAAGGCAGGCATTGAAGTGGAACCCACAAGGCAAGAGAAGGGATTTCCCTGACTGCTTATTCTTAGTGTCTCTTATCTTAGTAAGTTAATCTGATCAGAATCACAGCAGTTATATTACACACTACAGGAAGGAGTTATGGTGGGCCAGACGGCATTGCGTCAAGTCCGATATAAATCACAGGCCATAGTTTGAACATCACTGCCTTATGAACTATTAAATAGTAAAATAGTAAAGTAACCCTCAAAACCTATAGGACAAATGACTCTTCCATCATCAGTTTCAATTGCCGATGGTCAACTTCTTCTTCTTCTTGCTTTTTGCTGCTGAGCTGCTGAGCTCTTTTGCAGACTGTGCCAAGGAAAAAAAGTGTGGAGTTTTCAGCACTGACGTACAGGGTGTTTGGTTATGTTGGGCTGCAGTGGTAGTAGGGTCTGCCTAAGGTGGATTAGGGAGGGGCATTCTAAAACGATATGGTTTACGGTTTCAGAGGGAGAGCGAAGTGTCTACAAAGGGGGAGTTGTGTGGCATTTATTTTATTGAGATGGTAATTTGACAGAGGCGTGTGTCCTGTCCTTAGTTGGAAGATTGTAGATTGCTCTTTGCGAGGGAGGAAGTTAATACTGTCTTAAATTAAGGCGCAACAGAGCAGCAATAGAAGCTATTGAGAAATACAGAAGGTTGGAGGACGATCATCCTAATAAATTACGAACACAGAGAAATAAGAAAAACAACCAAAAAAAGCAATGAACTATGATCCAACTTACTGACGAACTAGCCCTAAAACACCATCTACATAATAACAGAGAAAAAATCACCAGATTCTCAAACATAACTTCTGGACATAACTACAAAAACCAACCATTGAAACACACTTAATAAATAATACTCTAACAAAAGCCGATGGTTAACAAGGGTGTCAAGTGGCTAGAACAACGATCAACCGCTTTTAATTTCCCCAAATTATGTCAGTACCCATTAATGTTGGGTGGACACATGGGCAGTGCAGGCTTTAGATAACTGCAAGCCCTAGGCGAAGTGAATTAGGTGCCACCAAATGAAAAATAGAAAGTATACAGCGACAAAAATTAAGTGTACTCCAGTTATAACACTGAGAACAAGTTTAGCTATTTCTTCTCCAATGAGAGCCCTATGCGAGGCACCCACTAATCAGAGGCAATAGACGGTTGCCTAGTTTACCTATGTCTAAGGCCGGCCCTGCTTGCGTCGAGATTCGAACCCTAGACCCCTCGTTTCGGAAGCTAATCTCTTTACCACTTAGCCTCGTTATTCCCTTCACATATATTATATCAACTCAAAAGTGTTTTACAGAGAGAGAAATGTTTGGCGGTAACTTAGTCGCATTAGGAAAACACACTTCTGGCCCTGTAAAAAACTGGAGAGGACCTCTCCTATAAAGAAGACCTGTGAAATCTGTCATTGTATGTCATCAAAGATGTTCGCTAAACGCGGAAGAATCGCTTAAGGAATCGATTCCGATGAGCGCCCTTCCCACAAACACTTTGTGTGTTATTTCTCCTGGCGGGAACGAAGCGGATGTAACAACAAGGCATTCTTTCGATCGGTGTACAAGACTTTTAGCGGCAGACGAGATATCGACAGCCAAAGAGGCAAGATTGTGCAATATATGCCAGATAATCAGCTCAAAAGAGAGGCTATTTGTTCAGTAATTTTACACTGACTTGGCTATAAAAAAAAAATATTCATTGCGTTTGTTTAGCCATTTTGTTCTCACTTTTTATTTTACTGACATATAAATTGGCATGGTAGAACCGAAGAACCGTATTTCATTTTGTAAGTCAGAGTAGCAAATAGGCTGCACATTTAATTACTTCCTGCATTACTGAAATCTAAAATTTAAATTTTGCCTTAAAATGTGACACAATGGAATAAAAATGTAACTGAGATGAATAGAGGCATTGATTTAGGGGGGAAAAATATTTCAATGTGGCAATGTGGCGATATGCTTTGTAATATAAAGCGAATTGTAAGGTGTATGTATTGTATGTATGTATGAATGTATGCATATATGTATGTATGTGTGTGTATGTATGTATCTATGTGTGTGTGTATGTTTTTTAAATTCAATAGCTTTTGAAAGATACCTTTATCGTGATAAGATATTTAAATAGATTAATACAAATGGCATTCAATATCTGCTTCTATATTGATATGTTGATACAACATGTTTGCATTATCTCCCTTACACAGTGCGTGCGGCTGATATAGTCACTGCTGTTGAAAAATTTGCATAATGCACGCCAGCTCAATGTCAAGGCTAATGTTCCTATGACGTCATTTCAAAATCAGAAAGTGTTTTGTAAGAGAGCCTATCTCCTGAGTGCCTCAAATCAATGCGTTATGGACTGTGTGTGTGTGTTTCTATGGTGACATTGAGAAGCAAGCGACTGGTTGGTGGCTATGCAGTGTTACTTTGCATCAGCATTCTCAGCCCCAGGAGACAAAGACATAATTCTTAATTTGAACCAAGTAGACAACATAGAAGATTTAGTAGTACAAGAAAATGGAATTCAAAAACTATTAGCCAACACCAAACCAAATAAAGCGTCTGGACCTGATGGTATTCCAGCTAGATTACTCAAAGAACTAAGCAATGAGCTAGCCCCAGTGTTCAAAATACTCTTTCAGGCATCGCTTAACCAGGGCAGAGTACCAAAGGACTGGAAAGAAGCTAATGTCACCCCCCTATTTAAAAAAGGAGAAAAATCTGATCCAGGAAACTACAGACCAGTATCACTTACCAGCATCACATGTAAAATACTAGAACACATAATATGTAGCAATATCATAAACCACTTAGACAAACATAATGTCCTCACCCCATACCAACATGGCTTTAGGAAATATAGATCATGTGAAACACAACTAATAGGACTAATTGATGATTTTTCAAAAGGTTTAGATAATAGTGAACAAATAGATGCTATCTTACTAGATTTTTCCAAGGCTTTTGACAAAGTTCACCACCATAGTTTGCTTAAAAAATTAAAATATTTCGGCATTAATGGTCCACTGCATCAGTGGATTAAAGATTTTCTGATAGGGAGAGAACAAACTGTAATAATAAATGGCTCTAAATCAACACCAATAACAGTAAACTCAGGTGTACCTCAAGGAACAGTCTTGGGTCCACTACTATTTTTAATTTACATAAATGATTTACCAAATTGCATTAGTTCAGGAACAAAAGTCAGATTATTTGCAGACGATTGCATAATATATAGAACAATAAAAACAATACAAGACACAGATATTTTACAAAGAGAATTAGATGAATTACAGAAATGGGAATCAAATTGGAGCATGTCTTTCCACCCAGAAAAATGTCAGTTGTTAAGAGTAACAAAAAAACTAAAACAAATTAATTCCACTTATCTTATTCATGGCAAACCAGTAACACAGACTAAAAACGCAAAATACCTAGGTGTTATAATAAATGAAAAACTGTCATGGAATCCACATATTGATGAAACTATAAAAAAATCAAACAAAGCATTAGGGTTTATTAAAAGAAATTTCTATAAATCAAATAAGAACATAAAACTAAAATGTTATTTAACCTTGGTTAGGCCAATAATAGAATATGCATCCACCGTTTGGACCCCTCAACTCAAGAAAACATTAAGAAACTGGAACAAACACAAAATAGAGAAGTGAGATTCATAACAAACGAATATTCATATTTGACTAGAGTAACACCATTAGTAAAATCACTAAATTTAGGAAGCCTTCAGGACAGAAGACTCAAAAGTAAAGTAGCAATTATACATAAAACACTGAACCATAATCTTCAAATGCAAAAACAAAATCTAATAAAATACTCTGAAAGACACAAAAATAAAGGCACATTCCTCGTCCCATATGCTAGGACAAATTTGTACAAATACTCCTTCTTCCCTAGTGCTATTAGAGCATGGAATGGGTTGCCTGAGCTAGCCAGAAAAACCAGTGACTTGGCAGAATTTAAGTCATTGGTTAATATGCATGACTAAATGCATGACTCGTAGGACGTAATCATCTTCTTTTTTGAAGTAACGTCTGTATTATATAAGATAAGATAAGATAAGAATGATGCAAGATAAAGAATATTGTCGTCTGCGGTCATAAATAGGGGAGAGGACTCAATATTGCCAGACTGAAAAGATGTGTTTTTGATATGAGTTATAATTTGTTCAGAATATCATTTTATATTATTACTAAATTCTACTTCATTTATTTCATTATAGCTCAAGTTAAATTTGTCTATATTGTAATAAAAGTTATATTTAGTAATGTTATAAAAGAAGTTACTCAAGTTATTTCAAGTGTTACAAGTGAATATATTGTTACGATCTCTCCACCTAATCAGGCCTTCTGTAAACACTGCTAAACACACAACACATTTAGAACCTGACAACAAGAGCTCCACAATAATCTGGTACTTTAATAATGGTCAAGTAGATAACAGCCAATATGACACAATTGTGCAATACATCAACACTAAAAATGCTATACTGTACATCACCGTACTAAACTAATAAACTCTACTGTCTCTATCTCTTTCTGGACTCGTACATTCACTTCAGGACTTCACCAGGACCGACTTCATGGCAGACTAGCAGTCCCGGTCTACTTCCTGGCCTGTCTTGAACTGCACTGCCTTACACACACTGTGTCTCTGGTCCACGCAGGCTTAGGATCAGATGACCATAACCCGGGTCCTATTCACGTGCAAAGTTTATGCCAGTACTGTCCCTTGCCCTTCGATATAGCACGCTAAACTGTCTTTCTGGCCTGTGTCGCGAATAGGGTTATAACAATATAATTCGCCTATAGCGCTTTAGTTGTCTACCAGCAGTTTGGTGTCAACCACCGTCTACAACACAATCTCTAGGGAGGTAGCACTGCATGGGGCGTCTGGCTACCCGGAGATAGCAGTACGCTAACCACAGCCTCAGAACGTGGTAGCTGCAATTGTTTTGTATTTGATAACTATTTCAAATTCATGGGAAAACATTGGTCAACTATTTCAAATTCATGGGAAAACATTGGTCAACTATTTCAAATTCATGAGAAAACATTGGTCAACTATTTCAAATTCATGGGAAAACATTGGTCAACTATTTCAAATTCATGGGAAAACATTGGTCAACTATTTCAAATTCATGGGAAAACATTGATCAACTATTTCAAATTCATGGGAAAACATTGGTCAACTATTTCAAATTCATGGGAAAACATTGGTCAACTATTTCAAATTCATGGGAAAACATTGGTCAACTATTTCAAATTCATGGGAAAACATTGGTCAACTATTTCAAATTCATGGGAAAACATTGGTCAACTATTTCAAATTCATGGGAAAACATTGGTCAACTAAAATCAATTTCCGTGGCTCCAAAATTATTTCATGTGTATCAGACATTACTTGTTAAAATTTTTTTAAAAAAAGGTCGACCATTGGGCTTGCCACGCAGTACATACTGTAACAGTAGGCCATATAAACAGTTGGGTTAAAGGTCACGTGCCTCGTGTACCACGTGGTCTGAAATTGAAGAAACAAAACACACAAAAAAAGGAACAAAAAAGTTAATTTTCAAATTTACAACTTTCTATGTCCAACTTAAAAACTTGCAACTTGCAACTTTCGTTTTCAAACTTTCTACTTTTATCTTTTAAATTACAAAATGTAAAATTCCAACTTTGAAGTTTTGACTTTCAGATTTTAATCCTATTTGTCAATATTCCAAAGATAGCATGTTGTTACGATGTGAAATCAACAGATCTGAACAGGGTCGACCTACTTTCCTAGCTCACTATAATTTTTACTGAACATTTTCTGAACAAACTCTTGTTACGTATACAACGATTGCTATAATCTCAATATATAATTTTATTTATTTACACGGCAGACTAGAGCTTGGATATCGCTTGTTCTGGGAATGTCATCGATATCTCACTCGAATACTAAGCAAGTATCGATACATTGCTGAAACAGGGGCATCAAATCTATTTGCAATGTGACGGAGTGAAATAGACAGTCATAGACAGTGTGGAATCTATTTTTGTAAATAATTGACAGGGGAGTCGATTACGTGAAAATATCGCCGATACCTTGAACTAGTACAATGTTGAGATGACATGACACCAACATTTCTTCAACGTCAGGATCTTTTCAACATCTTTGACATATTTTATAACTGGACATCTTTAACATTTTTTTCTATCAGGACATCTTTAACATTTTTTTCTATCAGGACATCTTTAACATTTTTTTTCCATTAGGGCATCTTTAAAATCTTTTTTTATTAGGGCATCTTTAAAATCTTTTTTTATTAGGGCATCTATAACATCGATTCTATCAGGACATCTTTAACATCTTTTCTATCAGGACATCTTTAACATCTTTTCTATCAGGACATCTTTAACATCTTTTCTATCAGGACATCTTTAACATCTTTTCTATCAGGACATCTTTAACATCTTTTCTATCAGGACATCTTTAACATCTTTTCTATCAGGACATCTTTAACTTTTTTTCTATCAGGACATCTTTAACATCTTTTCTATCAAGACATCTTTAACATCTTTTCTACCAGGACATCTTTAACATCTTTCTATTATGGCATCTTTAAAATCTTTCTATCATGACATTCTTAGCATCATTTTTACCAGGACAATCTTAACATCGCTTCTACGATGACATCCATATCTTTAGCATTTCTTCTACGATGACATCTTTTCCATCAGGACAACGTTGCGTCTCTTCCACAAAGAGAGATGACAAGGACTTCTTTAGCATTTTATTTTTCCACCAGAAAATATTTAGCAAAGAATCTTTGTTGCCAACTCAAATTTTGTTTTTTTCTCCAGAAGATCTTCACCAGAAAACAATCTCAAAAGACACACACACAAAGCAGAGTTGAATCAATCTGTAATATGTGTTATTATCAAGGCGGGCTCATGGCACCAGCATCAGAGACAGAAACACCCCGGGCACTTTTGGTTAAGGGTGTTATTACTAATGATATGATACTTATATACATGTTGTTGCTTTGTGATAATTGTTATAATAATACTTACGAATGCGCAGATTTCTGTATGTCTCGGGCGTCAGCAGCCGTTAGGCCGTCACTAGATCTAGAACTGGTCCAAACCATCTCACCACCAAATTCATAATATAAGTACGAATTATACATCATTCCTCACACTCTGTCGGAGCTTAATACGCCCAGGGGGTAAGCCTGAAGTTTCTTATATCGTTTGACCAGCCATGGTACCCACGATGACCAGCTGACCAGTTGTTATGGAGTGTGTGTGTGAGTTTTATAGTGACGGTGGGAAGAGGTTAGTGATTGCTTGTGAATGATGCAACATAGATGGCATTGTCGTCATTTGGTATGACATAGGGGAGACGACTCCAGAACGTGAGACTGAAAGGTTGTGTTCTTGTAGTGAGTTATAGTTCGTTCAAAAATATTATTACTAAAGTCTAGTGCATTTATTTCATTTGATCACAAGTTGATTTTGTTCATATTATAAATAAAAGTTATATTTAGTATTGTTCACAAGGAAGTTATTCAAATTATTTAAAGTTTATTAGTTAAGAGATATTACGCCTATAACGGTTTAGCTGTCTACTTGTAGTTTAGTGCTTATGTAAAACAATCGATAACAACACCAGTGTAAAAAAAAACGCACAGTAAAACTCTATGGTTATATTACATAGTCTTCAGGGCTCAGTACCAGGAAAATAAAGAAGAGGCAGACAGAGAAAGCCAGGGAGGACAACATAAGAGAATGGGGTCATTGAAAGAGATTCTATCCAAGGCAAAAGATTGAGAGAAATTGAGAAAGATGGGTTAAGAGATCTTGTGTGGTGCCCCAACGGTCAAACAGACTAACGGATAGGTGATGGTGACCATTATAATGCCTTATGCACCAAAACTTGTTATCCCACTGGCCCATACTTTATCAGGTGTGGAAAACTTTCAAAGAAAATAGTTCAATAACAGTTGTCGGACGTTAACAATTGTCTTGTTAGTTTGAACGTTTTATAACAATCTTCTTCTTAGTTTGGACGTTTTATAACAATCTTCTTCTTAGTTCGGACGTTAAATAACAATTGTCTTGCTAAATTCGGACGTAACTTCGGGATTGAAGATTATTACGTCCAAGCCCAAACCTCTTGCAGAAAGGAAAGGGAGTGACAGCGGTCAGGGTTCAAAAACTATATGGGGGGCCTCTACTACAATAAACAATGCCTCTATACTGCTCAGATATTACAAAAAGCGAACATTATTCAGGCATTGCAACGGAGATGGCATCGTGAAACACATAAGACGATCTTGCAGCTTATAAAATACATAGTCTTTTTTTTTTTAAAAAAAGATGATTCCCTAAGCTTAGTATGATGACATGATCAGTGCTGTCATGTATATCAAAACATTACCAAACGCGAAGAATAATTTCCAGTCCAATAAACCTAATCATAAGTATTAAATTAGACCGTTCTTATGTTGATGGGGCGAAATGAATTGTTTCCCAAGCATCAAAACCAATTTTTAAAAAATCCACAGTTGCATGATGGGACGTTTCATATAATGAACAGCGAAATAGAAACATCGGACTGTGGATAGCGGAAATGTTAAAGACAACTCATTATATACCGCGTAAATTTTATTATTTTTTGTTGGCTTATGATTCCATCGTGGCATACGCGCTACTGTTTCTAATGGGATTACCTCAGAAATCTGGCCAGCGTTAAGGCAGCGCTATCGGAGAGCGGGAACACGCATCCGCCTGCAAGAGGATAATGTTTAGCGCCCCCTGGAGTCTCTGCTGCTACGAAGGACACGGCTATTGATTCTATTAAATAGACCCGAGAAATGTCTAATGTAGTGTTAGCAGGAAATCATATTTCACAGGTTTCGACGATTCATTCTGCCTCGCGTCAGTTGTTGGCATCATATCCCATAAGCCTCGGTTTCGATTGTTTTTTTATTTGGTTTTTTTTTTTAACTTCCCTTTGAAGCCCCCTCCCCACCTGAAGTAATTGATTATTTAATTTTGACGTCAGATTGTTTGATATAGATCTAGAGCACTATAGACTAAAGTTAAGGTACAATAATTATAAGAGACACGTCATTATTTGCTATTCTAATTGTTGTTCTCACACTTTTTGGATCTAATTTGATGCATATTCGAACGATCAGCCTAAAGACAGAGGCGTAGTAACTGTAAGATAACCAGTGGGCCCGGGTTCAAGAATGTAAATGCTGGGCATGGACTTGGTGCACGCATAAAGGTCCCAAGAGAAGCGTAAATAGTTTATTTATACACAGGCTTCTCGAAGTTTCGAGTTTCTACGCAAAATAGTAAATTAATGAAAGGGAAATAATTAGTTTCAGATAGGAGTATAGCCCAGAGATTTTGGTTTAAACAAATAAACGGAGATGAGCTTAGTTCAGGGCTCAAGATCAGTCCGTTCAGTTCATAAAGGTCTCTGGAGATTTTTGGAAACTGAAAAATATTGCACTTGGTTTCCTAAAACAAACAAATGTTCAGCCCGAGGAGAATAAGTCGTATGTGTGATGGAAAATGGACAAATGCAACATTTTTAGTTGAGGGACATCTTAACGACCTACATCTAAAACGGAATGGCAAGGGCAAAGGTCACGCGGCTTTCTAGTTTTGTAAATGATATCAATGACTCAACATGAAGCTGAAACGGTTAAACTTCAATTAGAAATAAAAAAAAAGGATTGGATATGACTTGATTCCCACATTTAAAAGAACACTATTGAACTTAAAGAGGTCAACTCTGTTCAAAAACAACAACAACACCGAAGAGACGTTGAAATGATTTTGAAGAGGAAGACTGCATGTGCGCATTTATAAATCAAATTTCCCAATCACAAAGTGAAATAATTTGAAGATTTCTTTTTACATGAAAGTTATTAATCTTAAAATAAATTTAGTTCTGAAATTGGAATTCAATAAACTTTCCTTAATGCCAAGCGCATATGAAATTATTAATTTTTGGCCATCATTGCCATGGTAACATTTTTCAGAATTAAGAAAATTCGCCCTTAGTTGGGCCTTTCAGATAATGATGAGCATAGTAATATATATATATATATATATACATATATATATACAAATATGCAGTGGCGTAGCAAGGTATCCGTGGGCCCGGGTTTAAGAATATCTTGGTGCCCCCCCCACTCCAAGTAAGACGAATGTATAGTGTGACAGAACAATTGATCTGAATGTATGGGTATATTAACCAAAAGACATTTCATTCCTTTCTGCTGTATGTAGATCTTGCTTCTCATTTTTTCAACATCTGCAACGCAACGCTGACTGCGCTTACAATGTAATGTTCGACAATAAGCAGTTCTTATTTCCCTCTAAGTGCTGCAGCTTCCAGGCGTTCTTTTTCCTTTGAGAAACACAAAGTAATTTGTGTTACCAGCTTTAGTACATCAAAATATCCGAGTCATTCCTTGATGACCACCTTGTGGGCAAAAGTATTTGAGTGTACTATTAACTATACTCTCCCCAGTGGATGCAAGACGCGACCATTTTGAGATGCTGTGAGCAAAAAAAACAACACACCAAGTCCTAGAAATCTGCAACGTCTTGAACACAGCTGATGAAATCAGTTCAGACCAAGTTTAAGTCGTGGTTAGCACATTGAACATAATGTGCAAGTGGCTTCTTTTGATAAAGTAATACTCGAAGACCATTGTGGTCTTTTATTGGAGGTACCATCATAGTTTTAGACTCGCAGTTTATTTAAGGATAAATGGGGATTATTCATTACTTGGAGCAATTTGTTCAGCCAATTCAGCAGACGTCTGGTTCTCCTAAAAAACGAAAACCTAGACATGACTCTAATTGCTATTTTTTCGGGGTATTCCGTCATCGGAGATTGCAAAACAGTTTGTTTTGTTTTTTTTTAAATAATGCTAATTCGATTAAATTTTAATATATATATATATATATATATATATATATATATTATATATATTATATTATAGCTTTTATATAGCGCTACTTTCATGCTTATAGCATGCTCAGAGCGCTTTGGCGCAATCTCATTTGTGGACCAGTTGGGGGGGGGGGGAGGGGGTATCTGGGAGTTGGTTTTCCATGTTTGCCTTTAAGCGCTCAGTAAACGCAACTCTGCCCGAGTCGGGTGTCGAACCTCGAACTAGGTAGCCAAGACAAGCCAAGGTCAAGCGCACTTCCCACCATGTCTTGAGTGCTCTCCGAAAAATGTGCCGATTGGACCTCGGTATTTTTGCCAGACATGCATTGCCCAACAGGTCTGTTATCTCGTTTTGTATTTGTGGCGCTTTGTTTTTCTCTCAAATTTCAATATTCATAACAATTTTAAATAAAGCCTGGTTAGAGATTTTTGTATAAATAAAATGGTGATAGCTTTCTTTAAGAACTATGAACCAAATACTAAGCATTGGTCAGAGTTCCGAATGTATGTGTCTTTGGATAGATCAGCTGTGTCGAAAAGGGGGGCACTGCTGTGTGGGCGACATCTTTCCGACTATCGCTATACATCGGCAATAATGGGCATTCATCTCCGAAAGACACTATTCCATGATTATGGTTTTGTAAAAATATAATGGTGTTAACTTTCTTTAAGAACTATGAACCAAACACTAAGCATAGTCAGAGGATGACAATATTCCGTGATTAATTTTGACATCTCTCTATCTTCTTGATCTTTGTTATAAACCTGCTCCCCAATTTGGTTTCGCGATTCATTGTAACAGAACAAACATTTCAACTTTAACGGTAGATATATCACTTACTCTGGTGTTTAGTTTCCTTTGCTAAATATTTAATGTTTTGTTTTTTTTTAAAGATTTCACCTCCTTTTTAAAAAAATCTGTTCTAATGATTACATTGACATTGTTTTTTCACAATACAAAGCGACAAAACAATGTGATGAAGACTCTCGAGGACTCTGTCGTCCTGAGTGTTTTACACTATTTCAAAGTATCTACTTTATTGGCTCGGATACAAAGGTTTTTAGAATCACAACTGTTGTGACAATTGTATTACTTTATTGTCCGTCCCAGTGCATAGATTGAAATTTTAGACCTCACATTTTAAATACAGAAAAAACAAAAACAAATTGAGCTTTGAGAAAATTGAATAATTAGCAGCTTTGCCGAAATTTTAATTCGTGAACACCAGAACTTCTAGTGTCATCCGTAAGTTCTCACGTGGGCCCCAACTAGTCAAGAGTCATGGGCCCAAGTGCAATAAACCCCTTTGCACCTTTGCTACTCCATAGGCTGTGGGCCCTTAATGGTCGCGGGACCGAGTTCATTGAACCCCTTCGCGCCATGGATGCTACGCCACTGCAAATATGTACAAATTACAATACTTAAAAGGACTGAAAATTGTAACATTATAGCTTATCATTATCAATTTTAGTGCCGTGTAAAAATACATTAAGGAGTGAAATTTATATACAGTTTTTTTTTTAAATTAGATGAGGTCAAAGGTCGTCCGTATGTTTACTTCCGCCTCCAACCTTGACAACATGCTATTCTTAACTCTTTCTCTCCTAACTGACGATACCAACGTTGATTCCACCAGAATGTGGTAAATAATTAGGGAGAGAAAGAGTTAAGTTTAACTGACAAATCGCATTCAAATGAAGAGGAAAGGTCATTTAAAAATATCGAATATCTTTAACCAATTTTCAGCAGCAGTTAATATCATACGGTTTAGTTGTCTACCAGCAGTTTGGTGCTACAAGTCAACGACCGTCAACAGAAATTAAAAAAAAAAAAAAAGCAAAAATATCTGAAAAAGTCCCGGAAAAAAAAATTGACCCGCTGTCCTGGCTTATATAAATGACTTCAATTCCTTTCGATATTAGTTTCCGGGAAGATTAAAGTCTATGACTCTATGAGTATTACATTGACCTATGACCTTACGGGACGTGATCACACACCTTGACCTTTTTTTCAATAAGCCAGAACCGCAAGCTCTCAGGGCGTCACGTGACACATAGCTCTTCATTGATTGGCTCCTGTGTGCAAGCGTAGAACAATAACCAATTGGCAATTGAAGTAGATACAGATATAAGTTCTAGAGATAGACATTCAGAGGCGTGGCTAGCGGGGTGGGGGAGAGAAATAACCCCGAATATGTTAAGATGCCGATTAAAATCATAAATTTTTGTAATTCCTTTACTTCTGTGACTCCAAAAGATATACCGCTAGCTCTTTGCATTGGAAGATCTGTGGTTTGGAACAGGGGGAGGGGGGGCGTCCTTCTTCGATTCGATAACATGAAAAGTTCTGGGTCCGCCGTTGAACGAAATTTGACATTATGTAACTAAAAAAATAAAGAAAAGTTCCTTTTTCAGACTTGTGATCTATGGGGCAAATGATATAAAAGTCTGTTTCTATGGCCCACAGTTAACGAGGGTACCATGTGGCCAGCGCAACCACCGACCGCCTTTTACATTTCCCTAACTAATTCCAGATAGCTATTAGAGCTGGGGGGACTCAGAGACGCCCTAAGGATCCCGAAAGTAAAAATTCCAGTCTTCACTAAGATTCGAACTGCAAGATTCGGGATTTGGGGGGATTGATTTCTTCTCTATTCGACAAAAAAAAAAAAGTTCTGTGTCCGCCGTTGAATGCAAGTTTACGTTATAGAACAGCGGCGTATGAAAAGGTTTGCGTGGTGGGTGGAGGTTGGGTGAACATGAGAAGGAGGAAAAAAACGATGTCGATATGAACATAAAGAGAGAGATTGGAAAAGAATGAAAGAAAAGGAGAAATAGAAAGAGAAAGAGAGCAAACAACAGATAAGATTAGAGTGACAGAGAAAATTAGAGAGAAATGGAACGAAGGAGAATTGTTTCGAATCTCGGTGAAGACTGGGATTTGGAATTTTGGTATTTTTAGGGCGCCCAAGAATCCACCAAAATCTAATGGGTACCTGACTATAGTTTTGGGATTTTGAATTTGGTATTTTTAGGGCGCCCAAGAATCCACCAAAATCTAATGGGTACCTGACTTTAGTTTTGGGATTTTGAATTTTGGTATTTTTAGGGCGCCCAAGAATCCACCAAACTCTAATGGGTACCTGACTATAGTTTTGGGATTTTGAATTTTGGTATTTTTAGGGCGCCCAAGAATCCACCAAAATCTAATGGGTACCTGACTATAGTTTTGGGATTTTGTGCTAGCCACATGACATCCTGCTCTTTAGCCTTTGGCCAAAGAATCTGATGACCTAATCATCTGCCCTATAGATCGCAAGGTCTAAATAAACTTACGCACTATCCCCCACACACACCCACACAGGCCCACGCATAGATATTTCGACACCCAACAAACAAAGACACTTGTGACACACGCCTTGCTATCACACCTTCATACACAAACACAATCACTCATTTGTTGAACAGCAGACACAACCACGGTACACCGTTGTCTTGTTGACCTTTGAACTATGAACTATCACAAAGGATGAGATCGTAGATTAACCCTTAACCGCTGTTTCTGTTGTTGTTGTTCTTTTGTAATACAAACACCCGACACTTCATGAAAACCCAAGGGTTAACGTTTATCTGGGACAACATATTCTCAGATCTGGGTAATTGCGCAGTTATTTCTAAGGGACAATTTTCATCTTCTGGTTATAAATAGACAGACTTAAAATAGTTGGCAAAGGTTAGACAGTGTCGTAAGAAAAAAAAAAAGGTTGACCTACTTTTAGACAACGCCATAAGAAAGATGGTGGACCGGCGTTTGGTCAAAGTCGTAAAAACGGTTGACCTACTTTTAGACAACGCCATAAGAAAGATGGTGGACCGGCGTTTGGTCAAAGTCGTAAAAACGGTTGACCTACTTTTAGACAACGCCATAAGAAAGATGGTGGACCGGCGTTTGGTCAAAGTCCTTAAAAAAAGGTTGACCTACTTTTAGATAACGACATAAGAAAGATGGTGGGTCAGCGTTTGGGGAATGTCGTAAAAAAGGTTGACCTACTTTTAGACAACGCCATAAGAAAGATGGTGGACCGGCGTTTGGTCAAAGTCGTAAAAACGGTTGACCTACTTTTAGACAACGCCATAAGAAAGATGGTGGACCGGCGTTTGGTCAAAGTCCTTAAAAAAAGGTTGACCTACTTTTAGATAACGACATAAGAAAGATGGTGGGTCAGCGTTTGGGGAATGTCGTAAAAAAGGTTGACCTACTTTTAGACAACGCCATAAGAAAGATGGTGGACCGGCGTTTGGTCAAAGTCGTAAAAACGGTTGACCTACTTTTAGACAACGCCATAAGAAAGATGGTGGACCGGCGTTTGGTCAAAGTCCTTAAAAAAAGGTTGACCTACTTTTAGATAACGACATAAGAAAGATGGTGGGTCAGCGTTTGGGGAATGTCGTAAAAAAGGTTGACCTACTTTTAGACAACGCCATAAGAAAGATGGTGGACCGGCGTTCGGTCAAAGTCGTAAAAAAGGTTCACCTACTTTTAGATAACGACATAAGAAAGATGGTGGGTCAGCGTTTGGGGAATGTCCTAAAAAAGGTTGACCTACTTTTAGATAACGCCATGAGAAAGATGGTGGATCAATTTTTAAGCAATGTCGTAAGAAGTAAGAAAGATGTATTTTGGCTCAGATAACCCGATATAGTACCGATGCGACAGAGAATTTTTAATATACCATAATCAACTGCATTGGCGTAGCTAGGGTGGGGGAAGGAGGGGGGAGAATTTGAAAATCTCCCGGGCCCCCACTTGAGGGGGGCCACCAAAGGAGTGTTTTTTACATTACAAATTAAATATTACGCTAAATGCAGGGGCCCCCAAAGAGGTCAAGCCCCCCGGGACCCCAAACGATGGAAAATTCCTAGCTACGCCCCTGATCAACTGTGACAAATTTACGCTAAGCACATGCGGGTATATAAGGGTTCGGATTGTACGATTTTGTTTTTACTTATTTTGTAATCAAATCTCAATCTACCACCGGCGAACAATGGTTATGCTTGCCCTTGATGTGGTAAAAATGTGTAGGTCACACCTGGGGCTGCGTAGCTACGGGAAATACTGCATTCCTCATTAATCTTCTAGCTTGAGGACAACTCTTATTATTAACCAGCGAGAGGTATACGCATGTGTGGGTTATACGCATGTGCGGGTTATACAAATGTGCGGGTCATACGAATGTGCGCGTTATACATGTGTGCGGGTTATACAAGTGTGCGGGTTATGCAAGTGTGCGGGTTATTTGCTCGAAAATACGGTAGACGAAGTTTTAGATACATTGTCATTTCGTAAGACGGATGGTGGTCAAATTTATCAGAAATCACTGGAGAACCCCACAAATTCGCAATGAACGCCCAACTTGGGTCAGTTTAATGAGTACTTATTTAGAATGGTCACTTTTACCACTCAGCAAGAGAGACTCACTTTGACACAGAGAACAATTACAAAAGTTAAAGTTAAAATGATACACCATGGTCAAGAGTGTTATTCCAGAGCCTTAAAACCAAATCTCTGTCCAGAATTACAGCAATATATATTTGCAGGATTGATTTCCTTTAATCCAGTGCGTGACAGATTTTTAACAGTTAAAGACTGCAATCTAAGGAAACTGAAAACCTTCAAATGCCGGATTTTTTAAAGAAAGTAGATTTATAAAATTACATCACCAAATAGTACCTCAATCCCCCCCCCCCTCTCCTTTTTTTTTCTTGTTTTCTTATGACTATAAATCCCAGTTTAAAAAATCCATTATAAGGGTCCGGAAGAACGCTGTCCGTTAGTACCAAAAGACATTGTCCCAGGTTGACGAATCCACTGCCCAGAGTCCGGCGAATACTTCGTCCGGCGCGTTCTTCTATTTGCTTTGATCTCTGTTGGCCCACGCAGTCGTCGGACCTGTGGTTATATGTTTGCGCACCGTGAGTCGGACTTGACTAGCCTCTTTCATCGCGCCAGCAAGATGCTCTACACGACAGGACTTCAGAAAAGAGTATGTAGAGGGGGAGGAGGGGCGCCAAGACTGTAAGAAGGGCGCTGGGTAAAGAAGTGGCGCCGCAAAAGTCAACAACGCGATGTTGGTCAGCCCTGTTATTTGACCCCCTGCTACGTGTATTCGGGCTACGAGATGTGGCTGGTTGTATTTGTTTAAAGTCTTTACTCGGTAGGTTGGTAATATCTGGCCGAAATAATTTAGCATGTCATTGAAAGAAGAAGCAATATCTGGCTAACTAGTTATTGACTGCCCGGATTTTTATAAATTGTTTGTGTATATAGAGCATTGTAAGTGTGTGTACGGCTTTGTAAACGTGTTTAAATGACTTTATAAAAGTGTATATGGCTTTGTAAGTGTGTGTATATATGGCTTTGTAAGTTTGTGTATATATGGCTTTGTAAGTGTGTGTATATATGGCTTTGTAAGTTTGTGTATATATGGCTTTGTAAGTGTGTATATATATGCCTTTGTAAGTTTGTGTATATATGGCTTTGTAAGTGTGTGTATATATGCCTTTGTAAGTTTGTGTATATATGGCTTTGTAAGTGTGTATATATATATATGTATATATATATATATATATATATATATATATATATATATATATATATATATATATATATATATATATATATATATATATATATATATATATATGGCTTTAAAAATGTGTGTATGTGACTTTGTTAGTGTTTATATATGGATTTGTAAGTGTGTATGTGGCTTTGTAATTGTATGTATATATGGCTTTGTAAGTTTGTGTATATATGGGTTTGTAAGTGTGTATATATGGCTTTGTAAGTTTGTGTATATATGGCTTTGTAAGTGTGTGTATATATATATGTATATATGGCTTTAAAAATGTGTGTATATGACTTTGTTAGTGTTTATATATGGCTTTGTAAGTGTGTATATGACTTTGTTAGTGTTTATATATGGCTTTGTAAGTGTGTATGTGGCTTTGTAAGTGTGTATGTGGCTTTGTAATTGTATGTATATGAATGTGTAAATGTGTGTATATGACTTTGTTAGTGTTTATATATGGCTTTGTAAGTGTTTTGTGTGGCTTTGTAAGTGTATGTATATGAATGTGTAAATGTGTGTATATGCGAAGTATCACAAATATTTGGATTCATATGAAGTATACAGCCAAGGATGCAATACGAGTCTTGCGATAATTCTTTTCTGGAAAAATCGAATTTTTAGACATTTCTAGACGGGAAAATTTGAAGTCAAATTTCTTGAAATTCAAATCTTTTTTAACAAAAATTAATAATTCGCCTCTCCCAATGGATGCACTGTCTCTACAAAACTCTTCTGCAGCCACAGTTCTATCTAAAAAAAATAGCTGGTATCGCCTCTGCCAATCAGAAACCGCAGTCAAAGTAGTGCTTCAATTTGCACAGTGGTATCATTGTTAGTAAGCATCGATACCTGAAGTCGACTTCGCTGCTTTTTACTTTTAAAAAAAGTTGTAATCGATACTCGCTCCCCTTTCTCCATTCGCGTAAATGACGCGCGGCATAATATGGCGGTAAACTGGCATAAACCTCATCGGAAAACATTTCGGATTTCCTCGACGCCAATTTTGTGTGATTATGTCATATTTGTACGCTTCCGCGATCACGTGTTGTTATTGGCGGATTGATTTCACGAGCTAATCAAATAGTAGATTCATGTTTTGGTAGATCTCATTAGATACCGAACGACCTGTTCTTCTCTCTCCGAAATAATAAAAAGGGTCGCTATTAGTGATCACCCTATACTCGTGATAGAAAGTGTATGAGCGTATGTGTGTGTGTGTACGTATGTGTGTAAGAAGTTTCCTTTGAAAATAGTGCTTTTGCTTATCTACGAACAAGCGCATTGGCTGAGCGGGTACGGGTTCGAATCCTGGTGAAGACTAGGATTTTGAATTTCGGAATCTTTGGTCGCCACTGATTCCAACCAGCTCTAATGGGTACCTGAAATTAGTTGGGGAAAAGTAAAGGCGGTTGGTCGTTGTGCTGGCCACACAACACCTTCGTTAACCGTGGGTCACAGAAACAGATGACCTTTACATCATCTATAGATCGCAAGGTCTGAAAGGGGAACTTTTAGCTTACGCACAGGAAACTCCACATATACAGCCAAATCTCTCAATAAGTAGCATTTATTTCCCTTTTCGATACCAAAAAAAATTAATTTCCAATAATTTATTTATTTATTGGATATTTTTTTTTATTTATACATGTTTTGTTGTGAACACAGCTTATAATTGTGTACAGCTTATAATTGTGTACAGCTTATAATTGTGTACAGCTTATAATTGTGTACAATTTATAATTGTGTACAGCTTATAATTGTGTACTGCTTATAATTGTGTACAGCTTATAATTGTGTACAGCTTATAATTGTGTACAGTTTTAACTAGAGCCGAGAATGGGAGTAGGAGAAATAATGTGTACACAAATAGTGCAAGACAGTGTGAGTTGCTGTAAGCTTTGTGAAAATCGAGTTCGCACCAGCAGATATTCACATAGTTTGACAAGGAAAGACCAACTTGAGAGCCAAGTCTAATTTCATGCATTTCATTCACAACTGGTAATCCGTCCGAGGGAGATCAGTCGTTATAGAGGGCCTCAACACTGACACGTGACGTCGCAACCGGTGGGCAGTTTAGAACAAGAGCCCGTTGCCACGTCACAGGCTGTGACGTTGTGCCTGTCACGTGGCAACATGTGTTAGGTCTACATTACCAACAGGTGGTATGCTACGCCGCCGGTCGACCAGTATAGTTGAACGTAACAAGAAAAACGACCTAGTGAATCCAAATAACATCTGCCCCGTTTGCCTGTATCGTTAACCAAAAACAGTTTGAAATGAAGGCCACGAGGGCGTTAGATTGTTTGAGTACTGCTAAGATGTTAAAAATAGTATTTAATCCTGTGAATTTGAAAGCCACTTTCCCCGCCCCATTTTCCCGAGCGCCCTACCTAAAATCGTACATCACGTGTGTGCACAAACTAATATTGCGCCCTTCCCCCTTCTATTCCCCGCAACGCCACGCTGGTTAGGGCGATGGGTACTTAGCACTGCTAAGCCTCGGCCCGTGTCAGCACGGCCTGTCACCGGTGCCGGCTTTAGGTCATAAACATAGGGCAATGACATGGACTTAGTGTATAATAAAAGATGCATTCATTTCTCTAGCCGCCACTGATCTTATTTGCAGACAGAGGCGTCTCCGAAGAAAACGGAGTGATCATCATTGACTGGAATATGAAGAGCTCTTCTGTCTTCCGAGTCTCTTAAGTGTTTATGTATTATCCTTATGGCTATTCTATTTCCCTCCCTCCGTTAGGTCATTCCACCTTTTTTTCCGGTGACGGATTTAGTTATGGAGGCCAAGAAGGTTTTCATCACATTCAATAGCAGATATCTTATAAACTTCAGACGTTACTTCAAAAAAAGATGATGATTACGTCCTACGTCCTAGGTCAATCTAGTCATGCATGTTAATTAATTACTTAAACTCTGCCAGGTCGTTGGTTTTCCTAGCTGGCTCAGGCAACCTATTCCCTGCTCTAATAGCGCTAGGGAAGAAAGAGCATTTGTACAAATTTGTCCTAGCATATGGGACGAGGAATGTGCCTTTATCTTTGTGTCTTTGAGAGTATTTTATTAGATTTTTGGTATTTGAAGAGCAGACGGTACTGAATACGTTAGAAGAAAGTCTAACAAGTCTCTAACATAGATCCTAAAGTAAAAATATATACAATTTTTCTCCCCCACCCCCTCTTTTTTTTCCTGTCCTAACTCTAGTTCCTCCGACTTGCAGAAATAAAAGAGTGATTTTTCCTTTACTTCTTGCTTGCGTGACCAAACTCGTAAGCCATGAAGAGAATTATATATATAGATAATTAAATGTGTAAAGCTCTGTGAACACTTGATATAGACTCGAGGCGCTGTGAGAACAGACATAAAAAACGAGATAGTTATATAAACACGTTTTGAACTGGTAGGTTTTAATGTTTTTCTTGAAGGGAACTTGTTGGCCTCCTTCAGTCGTAGAACGACTCTGGTTCATCTCGCACACTTCCTCATGTGGCTGTGGAGCCCTATTTTGGAGATACACTCTCGTCCACAAATATCTCACAGGTTAAGGTGGCTTTTGCTTAGGTGGTAGAGGAGCTGGCCGTTTTTCGGATTGTACGTTTTTCTTCCTGAGCTGAGACCCATGTACTTTCACTGTCCATAGCTTTCTTGGTCACTGTCTCTCTCCATCTGGTGCGGTCTAGAGCTATGTCTTCCCAATGGTCAGTATTGATGAAGGGGACTAATCATGTGGTAAGCTGGGGCTCAAAGGGGAGTGAGTTCGGAACCTTTGGCCCTTGTATTAAAAAGACCTTCACTGTAAGTTTTCAGGAGTGAACATGGAACCCAGGCTCTAAAAGGACTATAGATGGAGTGATCCGTTTTTTTTAAGATACAAGCGCGTTTTATCTATACAAATGACATAAACAAAAACAAAAGAAACAGATTTGAGTCAATTACCGGAGTGAGACCATCACATTGAACACACTGGTTACTCTCACGGATCCATATCAACACCCTTCTCTCTCACCCATTCCTTAGTCTGATGGAATGATGGGGCATCACACATGATTTGTCAACCATCTTTCTCCGTTCCTCTCTGTCTTTGGATAGAACCTCTTTCAATGGCAGGCCCATCCGCTCTTTTATTTTGTCTCCCTTTCTCTGTCTGCCTCTCCTTATTTCTAGTACTGTAACTGTTCCGTGGAGGAAGGCTTGAACATCTTAAACTATGGCCATAGAGTTTTAGTTTTGCATTTTATGACAGTAGTTAGCAGGTCATCGTGGGGTCCAATCGCCGTAAAGACCCTGTCTCTAATCTCTAAGTTTGTGATGCGGTCTTTGAGTATGATACCTAGGATCTTTCTGTAGTCAACACCTCGATCCATCCCAGCGGCGATACAGCCCAAGGAGGGCCCTGGCCTGCTTTAGCACATCTCTCCATTTTGATCTATCATGAGCTTTACGTTTCCATGCCCGGACTTTGAGCTGTTGTAGATCTGCCTCTACGTCATCAAGCCACTGGGCTCGTGGTCTGTCTTTGGGGCGCCTGCCTTTTTGGTTTTTGCCAGTGAACAATCTTTGCTTCTCTGTTATCTCACATTCTTTCGAGGTGACCTGCCCAACGTAATCACCTCCAGGTCTTGAAAATAAGCGACAAACGTCAGCCCACCCCCTCTCTTATCTCTTACAAATAGTTTCAAATGTTGTTACCTAGACCCCAGATGTTACAAGTAAAGATCGAACCCCTATCAGGCTGGCAGCTGTCATTAATCTTTGGATACCGTAATCGACTTAATTGTCAATGGGAAGAGGAAAAAAAAAGAGTGTCCCTTTCAGACCTTGCGCTATATTTGGTAGATGGTAAGCGTGGGTGTGTTTAAACCAGGACAACGACCAACAGCCTTGACTTTCACCAACTAAAATGTCAGGTGACTATTAGAGAGCAAGGAGAATAAGAGAGAAGGCTAAATACCATTAAATGTGTTATTTCAGTTTTCACTAGGATTCGAACGCCTGATCACTGGTTTCGGAAGTGAAGCCACCACGCCCCACTGATGGGAAAAGAAAAGGAAAAAAAAAAGAATCAAAATATAAAAATACTTTTTGTTTTAAAAAAGGGGAAGAACTCCATATTTAGAAATAAATAATGTAAAATTCATTTCCCTTTTCGAAATTTAAAAAAAAAATGTATTAACTACCAATAATTAATTTAATACTTGTTGTCTTTTTTTTTATTGCTTTATGTTTTGTTAGGTACAATTAATAAAGGTGTAAAGTTTCAACTTGATCCGAGAATGGTTGTTGAATAAATAACGTGCACAATTATCTAAAGGGACAATACCCCCTCCCCACCTTTCCCCATATCTAGCAGCATGTTAATAATGAAGTATTAATTTCCTTTTTCTTAGTATCAAACAAAATAATTAATTACCTGTAATTAGTAGATTAATTTGCTAATTTTGTTTTTAGTGATTCATGCTTTTTGTAAAGTCAAATAAAAGCTTGTGTAACGAATAGGCGTGGCAGAAATAGCGTGTTCAAAATTTGTACCAGGCAGACAGACAGACAGAAAGAGTGAGTTGATATAAGCTTTGTAAAAAACTGATCAGCAGCTTTAGCTCAATATGATATTGACCAGCAACGGACGCAGATAGCCAGAAATACACTTCAACTGTTTAACATGTCAGTTTTCTTGTGATACAACCTGGCCAAGTGGTTTGATACACAGCGCAAGCCAGGCACGTGGGGTACAAGCTGATCAAACACACACACACACTGACAAGCACCAACACATAGCAAACACATCAACGTAATCAACTCATGCGAAATAAGCATCGGCCATAACTAAGGTAATTAAAGTTTTACCGAGATTAAGGATTATCTCCCGTGTCTGTAGCATTATTATTATGATATGTGCGAGTATATTTCTTAGATTATATGTTAGATACATTCAAATAATTCCCACAAAAATTTGGCCATAAGAGGTATTTCAGGATTTGTCAATACGGTATCTATGTTCATCAAAGTATGCACGTATTTCTAACAATAGTTCAAGATATCTTAAATACGTTGCAAAAAGGGTGCTTGTTGATTGGAATATTTTGTGATATCATTTGATTTATTTGTCATACAAACTTTAATAAAGCTCAAGATCATCTTTTCCATATACTTAGTTAGTTGATTTATATTATGTGGAAGGTTTGCCTGGTCGTATAGTATGCGCAGTAGACTGTCGTCTCGATTTGAAACCTGCTCGCCGCCATCCACAACTGTCATACTGTGAAGTTAATCCGAACTGAGCCAAGCGCCACTTCTTAAAGAATATCCAAACTATGTAAAACAGAAAAAGTTTTAAAAAAAAAAGTAAACCATCAACTTACATAAAATCTACTTGTTCTCGCTATTTAATGTTCACATGTATCTCTTGTCTCCCCTTTCTCATTTACACACACACACACACACACACACACATGCCGTCAATCTTCTAATTTTACATCAGCCAATACACACATACACGCACACACACACACACACACACACAAACACTTCAAAACAAATTTTAAACCAAGCATTATTGAGTGTGTCTACCAAGAGAATTATGATACGATGCCATACTGTGTAATATAGTTGTTGGGACGACCCTCGCTTTGTAATCAGTTTTTTAATTGTTCAGATTTGGCGTGCAACCACATTGCGACATGCACAACAATTTGACGAAGCCAATTCGGCATAATTCTGGTGTCGTTATACTTGTGGCTGTACAAGATTATTTTTTTTTTACAAACATGAAATGACATCGCAGTTTTAATGTTTTGAGGTTAGGTAGATTAAAGTCTTCAGTGTAAATACGTTTAGGATTACGCAATCCAATTTGTATTTCACACAAATTTAGCCTTGGTTTCAATTATGTCAACAATTGGACGATTTTGTTTTTTAAAGTTAAAATTTAACGCCAAATCTGGTCGCTAAAGAAAATCTCAGCATTGTTCGCTACTGATTCGGTCGCTAAAGACGGGGGTATATTAGGGGCCTTAGCGTGGAACCGTCTTGTACGGGAGACGGATAAACTAACTGGGATAGAACACTGGCTCCAGTGGGTTCCTACAGACCCTACAGCACATTCTGGCGAGAAAGTATTGCATTAGTGGAAGATGTAAGAAAGGCTTGCTAACAAGTCCCATCCGCCAAGCTGTTTCCCAGCGGTGAGCATACGAACGGTGATGACCCTCCCATGGCTAGTGGCGGTACATTATAGAAAGAAAGAGAAACCCCTTGTGGGCTCGACATCCAAACCTTTGCATTGGAGGAGGAGACCATGATGTCGGCTCATAGAGACAAATGTGATTAAACGATCATTTAAGTGATGGGGGGACCTCCGTCACTGTTTTGAGAACCTCTTGCATCTCAAATACTCATATACATATTTAAAACCACCAACGCTTATATTAAAACTTATTAAAATGTAGAAAGCTGAAATTTGGAATAAAAAGAACTGAGGTGTGGAACACTCGAAATTAAAGACCAGATGTATATTCTACTTCACCTGTCCCTTAGTCTGGTGGACCGTTGGGGCATCACACAAGATTTTTCAACCGTCTTTCTCCATTCCTCTCTGCCTTTCGCATTGGATAGAACCTCTTTCAATGGCAGGCCCGTCCATTTTTTTGTGTTGTCTTCCCATCGCTCTCTCTGTCTGCCTATTCTTCTTTTTCCTGGTACTGTTACCTGAAGGAAGGTCTTTGTGAGCCCCGAAGACCTTGTCATATGGCCATAGTTTTAGTTTGCGTCTCTTGACATTAGCAGGTCACCGTGGGGTCCATTCGCTGTAGTAACCCTGTCTCTAATCTCTTTCTTTGTGATGCGGTTTTTTGAAAGTGATACCAAGAATCCTTCTGTAGCATCTCAATTCCATGCTAGGATCCTCCACTTTAACTCTGCAGTCAGCGTCCAAGTCAAGCATATAAGAATGTGGTATTACATTGTAATAAACCTAGTGGTGACACAGATGGGGGTAGTGGTGTGTGATTACAGCCGACGCAAATCGCCCCAGGCCAGCGCTAGAGGAGCGGTCAACCGTGACGAGTTACGACGGTCAGCCGAGACAGTTCGTGAAGGATCGGTGCTCAAGAGTGTCACGAGAAATGTAGTCGTCCGACCACCCAGAATGGTTGAGTGACGTTATGTCCGGTTCTAGAAGGCCAGCAGGGACCCTATATAAAGAGCGAAGGTATCAGAGACGAGTCAGTCACAACTTCCAGATCTACGGTTCGTTACGACGGCTCAGTACAAGTCCGGGACGAGACGGAGAGACCAGTGCAAGAGTTGATACGGCGTTACGGCTATTAACGGAGAGATATTTGTAGCCTTGTGTTATGTGTTGCCAATTGTACAGTTTTGGCTGTGATTTATTGACATTAAACTAGTACGTTATTTGGAGCCCAGAGTTGTCAAGTTCTTCAAGTTGGTGGTGTCGTGTGGTGCAGTTAGCAGAGAGCCTGGATAGGGAGACACTCCAATATACACAACTTTTACGTTGAAGAGTGCAATCAAGGATCTTGACACCTGACATTTAGAATATTGAAATATGTAAAACTGAGAACTTTTAATTTTAAAACACAGGAGAATATAGAGCCCTGAAATAACACTGGGGCATTTTGCAATAGATTAGGGGGGAAAATCGAAACAAAACCCAATTATGTCTAAGAGCCTCCTGTTTCTAAAAGCATCTGCTAATTCTGTTCATAACTTTAAACTAATTATCCGACCTTGTGTAATTAAATAATTATTATATTATCTAGGAATATGTTATTACTGTATCATAGATAGAAAGAACAAAATAAATACGTGGAAAGATGTCAAATTACATGGATGGCTGCCTGGTCGTGCGATTTGCCCGCTGGACTGTCGTTCAGATTTAGCGGTGGTCCCAGGTTCCAACCCTGCCCGCTCCCATCTCCCGTCGTCCTGCAGGAGATTTGGACAAACATTAAAAAAAAAATAAAAAAAAATTATGAAAACTAGACTGAATTCAGGCCAAACCAACTCGAGTGCTCATGTCTCTTCAAGAAGACTGGTTTAAATGTTATCTTATCTTATATAATACAGACGTTACTTCAAAAAAGAAGATGATTACGTCCTAGGCGTCATGCATTTAGTCATGCATATTAACCAATGACTTAAATTCTGCCAAGTCACTGGTTTTTCTGGCTAGCTCAGGCAACCCATTCCATGCTCTAATAGCACTAGGGAAGAAGGAGTATTTGTACAAATTTGTCCTAGCGTATGGGACGAGGAATGTGCCTTTATTTTTGTGTCTTTCAGAGTATTTTATTAAATTTTGTTTTTGTATTTGAAGATTATGGTTCAGTGTTTTATGTATAATTGCTACTTTACTTTTGAGTCTTCTGTCCTGAAGGCTTTCTAAATTTAGTGATTTTATTAATGGTGTTACCCTAGTCAAATGTGAATATTCGTTTGTTATGAATCTCACTGCTCTATTTTGTGTTTGTTCCAGTTTCTTAATGTTTTCTTGAGTTGAGGGGTCCCACACGGTGGATGCATATTCTATTATTGGCCTAACCAAGGTTAAATAACATTTTAGTTTTATGTTCTTATTTGATTTATAGAAATTTCTTTTAATAAACCCTAATGCTTTGTTGGATTTTTTTATAGTTTCATCAATATGTGGATTCCATGACAGTTTTTCATTTATTATAACACCTAGGTATTTTGAGTTTTTAGTCTGTGTTACTGGTTTGCCATGAATAAGATAAGTGGAATTAATTTGTTTAATTTTTTTTTGTTACTCTTAACAACTGACATTTTTCTGGGTGGAAAGACATGCTCCAATTTCAGAGTATTTTATTAAATTTTGTTTTTGTATTTGAAGATTATGGTTCAGTGTTTTATGTATAATTGCTACTTTACTTTTAAGTCTTCTGTCCTGAAGGCTTTCTAAATTTAGTGATTTTACTAATGGTGTTACTCTAGTCAAATGTGAATATTCGTTTGTTATGAATCTCACTGCTCTATTTTGTGTTTGTTCCAGTTTCTTAATGTTTTCTTGAGTTGAGGGGTCTCAAACGGTGGATGCATATTCTATTATTGGCCTAACCAAGGTTAAATAACATTTTAGTTTTATGTTCTTGTTTGATTTATAGAAATTTCTTTTAATAAACCCTAATACTTTGTTGGATTTTTTAATAGTTTCATCAATATGTGGATTCCATGACAGTTTTTCATTTATTATAACACCTAGGTATTTTGCGTTTTTAGTCTGTGTTACTGGTTTGCCATGAATAAGATAACAGGAATTAATTTGTTTTAGTTTTTTTGTTACTCTTAACAACTAAAATTGTTCTGGGTGGAAAGACATGCTCCAATTTTATTCCCATTTCTGTAATTCATCTAATTCTCTTTGTAAAATATCTGTGTCTTGTGTTGTTTTTATTGTTCTATATATTATGCAATCATCTGCAAATAATCTGACTTTTGTTCCTGCAATTTGGTAAATCATTTATGTAAATTAAAAATAGTAGTGGACCCAAGACTGTTCCTTGAGGTACACCTGAGTTTATTGTTATTGGTGTTGATTTAGAGCCATTTATTATTACAGTTTGTTATCGACATTGTGTACGCTGAAATTGGGACGGCGTACATTTTTTGTGTACATAATAATTTAGGATTGCGCCCATCTTGGACGCTCACGTAATAACATAACATTCGACCAATAAAGTATTTTAAAAATAGTTTTAAAAAACAACTAACTCGCGTGTATTGAAGGAAATTGCATCAAATATTTCGAATCAATCAATTAATTTTTAGTAGATCTAGACCAACAGTATTACATCTGTGCGATTTGAAATACTTTTATTAAATTTTTGTTTTTGTTTTAAATGCAACATTCATGCTTATAGCTTGCCCTGTGCGATATGGCCCGTTTACTTTTCTGGGCCAGTGGCAGAAGGTTTCCGTGATGCCTTTACAAAAAGCAATAAAAAAAAGTGGGTTGCTTGAGTCTGAATTATAATTTGAGCCTCCGAGACAGAAAGTTGACAAGCTTGCCACTGAGCTTTCGAAGTACTTGCAAAAATAGAAGGTTTTATAATAAGCTTAAAATTGTTAGCTAACGTCCTAACTGGTCGCCCCCACCTTCGTTACATAGATGTAATAAAACGGGATCTCAAATCAGTGAACATCAATACTGACCATTGGGAAGACGTAGCTCTAGACCGCAACAGATGGAGAAAGACAGTGACCAAGAAAACTATGGACAGTGAAAGAAGCATGGGTCTCAGCTCAGGAAGAAAAACGTACAATCCGAAGCGAAAGCCACATTAGCCTGCGCTTTTTGTGGACGGGAGTGTCTCTCAAAAAAAGGGCTCCACAGCAACATGAGGAAGTGTGCCCTGAGATGAACCATAGTCGTTCTACGACTGAACTTATTGGTTATATTTTTATTGGTTTATTATTTCTCATCGACAATGAATATTTGTGCAAAGTGTCAACTAGATCCGAGAATGGGAAGTGGGAGAAATAACGTGAACAAGATTTGTACCAGACAGAATGAGTTGATATAAGCTTGGTCAAAAACAAGAATAAATCATGAGTCTTCATTGTCAAGAACAAATGGGCAGAGTTTGTAGATGTTGAGAAGTGTTTGTAAATGTTGTCAGATGTTTGTAGATGTTGAGAAATGTTTCGTAAATGTTGACAGATGTTTGTAGATGTTGAGAAATGTTTTGTAAATGTTGTCAGATGTTTGAAGATGCGAATGTATGTGACAATGCATTTAATTTACCATTGTTTAAATCCAGGTTAAAGACTTTGCTGTTGTTTTTATTTTTGGCTCACGGTCTCAGTGTCTGATAGGTTTATGTTTAAATCCACTATCTGTATCGTGTGTATTGCTTTTACTATTATATCAAAAGCCCCATCTCAGAAGTCTTTGCTAGTAGTCTTCAGGTTTCGACCTGTGTTGAAATGTCAAGGGTTAAATCTTGCTTGAAGTGTCATTCTACATGCATGGGGATCTCGGATCGGTGTTCGGATCTGTGTTCGGATCGGTGTTCGGATCTGTGTTCGGATCGGTGTTCGGATCTGTGTTCGGATCGGTGTTCGGATCGGTGTTCGGATCGGTGTTCGGATCTGTGTTCGGATCGGTGTTCGGATCGGTGTTCGGATCTGTGTTCGGATCTGTGTTCGGATCGGTGTTCGGATCGGTGTTCGGATCGGTGTTCGGATCGGTGTTCGGATCGGTGTTCGGATCGGTGTTCGGATCGGTGTTTGGAAGTAGGGGAAAGAGGTAGAAGAATAAGAGGAGAACTGTACAGCACTGAAGAGGAGGGGGGTGAAAAAATGGTAAAAGGGGGGGGGGAGGTTGATCTCGCATCATTCCGTTGAGTAAGAATCAATATGTTTTGACCTGGTGTCTGTGGCGCGCAAACTCTTTAACAAAATACAGATAACACCTGTGTGTATGTGGGTAAGTGCCTTGCGGCGTGAGTGTGTGTGTGTGTGTGGCGTGGGTTCGGATCTTTCCAGTAATCCACTCACATTGTTATCTTATGTTTCAAAGAGAGTAGGAGAGGAAAGAGCTGAGAGGGGGAAAGGGGGGTGTCATCTAAAACGGAAACAGTGGTCCAGGATCATTTCACTGTGAATTGCATTTTGGGATATTTTACAATCAGAGGTGTCATTACGTCAGACACACTGTCAGGATCAAACGTACACTCTACACACACACACACATGCACTAACAATCTTAAACAAAGAAATCAATGGATTTGTAGAGAGGAAAACAGAGGCTAAAAGTGGCACGTCATCAGCCATCATCGTTAGAGGTTGAGAAGGTAGAGATGACGTCATCGTTAGAGGTTGAGAAGGAAGAAATGACGTCATCGTTAGAGGTTGAGAAGGAAGAAATGACGTCATCAGTGAGCCTGGGGCTGAAAAAATGACGTCATCAGTGAGCCTGGGGCTGAAGAAATGACGTCATCGTTAGAGACTGAGTTTGAAGAAATGGCGTCATTGTTAGAGGCTGAGGCTGGTAACAAGTGTGTGTACACGTTATTTCTCCCAAGCCTTTTCTCAAATGTAATTGAAACTTTCCATAATTATTCATTGACATAGACAAGACATAAATCAATTCAAAGCATTAACCAGTTAGTCAATATTTACTAGTAATTAATATTGTTTTATTTTGATACCAACACGGGGGATTACTCTATCCGTATTCACAGATATAGCTAAATTAATAGGGTTTAGTCCCCTTAAATAATTAGTAAAACGTACATTCTCCGATCAAGTTGATATTTTAAACAATTATTTATTGCACCTAACAAAACACCAATGAATAAAAAAAAATACTAATTTACTAATTATTCAATTAATTGTTGGTAAATAATTACTTCGTTTGATATTGAATAAGGGAAATAACTTCCGCATTATTGATAGATATGGATGTAAGGGAGAAGTCCTTCCTCTGAGATAAGCTTTTTTTTTTTTTAATTTATCATCCAATATGTATCCATTACTATGTACTGAAAGTCATAAGCATCATAAAGAAGGCATTGTCGTTATACAATAACTTTCTAAAAGCTTGTTTATATGTTCAATAATATATTTTAGATTCTCTCCAGCAGAAATCGTGACATTCTGATTGGGCGCGTCTGGAGAGTCTCATGTGACGTCAACCAGAACCAATATTGGAATTTTTTTTTTTTTAAATCAATATAGTATAGAGGAAGTGAAAATAAACCCAGAAGCTAAGTATTAAATATCTGAGTCCTTGAGACAATGAACTACCAAGAAAAACTCGTTAAGGAATCTTTGAGAGAATCAATCGCTGGCTCGTCAAATGCTAAAGCCTGGCCGCGATTAGACCGAGAGTGCCTCGCGGTATTCTATAAGATTTTAAGAGACTCTTTAAAAATCTGGGAATAAATTTTAATTCTCTAGAGCAGAAAAATTGAATTGCTATTCTCTTATTACGTATCTCATTATCTTATATTGAAGAGATAATAATCACATTTCAGTCACTATTAGGCAAAAAGGACATGAATGGGTCACGGTGACCGAATGGTGAAACGCTTGGCATCGAGTGAGAAAATCTTGGTGAATACTGCGAAATTGAACTTCGACGCCCCTGAGTCTACCCAACTCTAAGGGAAAGTAAAGGCGGTTGGTAGTTGTGCTGGCGACATGTCACCCTCTTTACATGCACAGTGTACGCCCGTACAGTCACGTCGAAAGCTGCTTGGATATGGACCACAGCCCCACAGCTGTTGTAGATAGATCTCCCACAAACTCGTCAAAATGTCAACACCCGGCCATGTAGGACATTTACTTAGCATCACTTGAATAGCAGACGACAATGTTTCCAGACGATCTGATTCGTTCTCCCCCCGCCCCCCGCTCCGTTCCCCGTTCCAAACGAGAACCGCGCAATGACGTCATAGACGCCCAAAGAATGCAGCAGACGACATGCGCGAGGCGCGAAGAATCATGGGAACTGACATGAAACTTTGTTAGCATAAGAACACAGCAAACCAGGAACTGGAAGACAAAAAATAGGGCACACTGCAACAGAACTTACTGGAATCAATGCAGGAAAACGAGATACAAAAAAAATCAAGGGGCCAAGGAAAAAAACAACATGCATTTTTTTTTCATATTATTCCGTTATTAAACCAAAAGGTCAATATGACAAAATGAATTTTTTAAAAATCACATTCCAAATCTAAAATTGTATGTAGATAATGCAATATGTTTGAGTGATAAGGATTAATTCTAGCGCCAAATCTATTCAAATGAAATGAAAAACTAATCTCTCGGTTATCTCCCTCTTGTATATTTTTAGCAACATCGTCAACTGGAAGTTATTGGGTGTTTGAAAACCACTAGATGACCAGGTCACCAAATGGATTAAGAAAGAAAAGAGATCGGTAAAGGGTCAAGAAAGATGTAAACTGAAACTGGACACTGGAGACTCGATGATGGTAAAGGGAAACGGTCAGATTCGGACGTGGGCTTTATAAAGGTAGATTTATCTACAGCTCCTTGCTTAGTCCGGTAATGTCTTACACTACTTCTGTTTAATTTGAAGATATGAAATATCACCCCTCATTTGAATTCAAAGTGTCATAACTTTATATGAACTCAAAATCTCATAACCTCATATTAAACTCAAAGTGTCATAACTTTATATGAACTCAAAATCTCATAACTTCATATGAACTCAAAATCTCATAACTCATATAAACTTAAAATCTCATAACTTCATATGAACCCAAAATCTCATAACTTTATATGAACTCAAAGTCTCATAACTTCATATGAACTCAAAGTCTCATAACTTCATATGAACCCAAAGTCTCATAACTTCATATGAACTCAAAATATCATAACTTCATATAAACTAAAAATCTCATGACTTCATATAAACTTAAAATCTCATAACTTCATATGAACCCAAAGTCTCATAACTTCATATGAACTCAAAATCTCATAACTTCATAGGAACTCAAAGTCTCATAACTTTATATGAACTCAAAGTCTCATAACTTCATATGAACTCAAAGTCTCATAACATCATATGAACCCAAAGTCTCATAACTTCATATGAACTCAAAATATCATAACTTCATATAAACTCAAAATCTCATAACTTCATATAAACTCAAAATCTCATAACTTCATATGAACCCAAAGTCTCATAACTTCATATGAACTCAAAATAACGTAACTTCATATAAACTCAAAATCTCATAACTTCATATGAACTCAAAGTCTCATAACATCATATGAACCCACATTCTATAACTTCATATAAACCCACATTCTCATAATTTCATATGAACCCACATTCTATAACTTCATATGAACCCACATTCTATAACTTCATATGAACCCACATTCTCTAGCTTATGTGGCACCTATGTCGTTATCAGAACATGGCCAGATTTTTTTCAGTGGTGAATGCTCTTTAAGTTAAACAGATTATAAATGAAATTTCACAGGCTCTGACCCTTCAGACTTGAAGACAATACATTTTTACTAAACTTATATCAAGTCTGTCTGTCTGTTACACTTTTAGAACACGTTTTTTTTCCTCCTTCATCACATTCTCGGATCAAACAAATTGGTTAAGTCTAGAGTGTTGTGTGAGTGTTTGTGTGGGGGAAAAAAAGGGGGGGGGATCCGATACATTTATGTAATCACATATAGTGGTTAGGTCGATAGCTTAATGTGAGGATTGCAAGGGCTTGATCTTGAAAGTACACAGAAAAGAAAAAAAAACATTAAGTTACGATCATCAATTTTCAACTCGGTGCCGGCAGCCATCTTTTGTTATTTTAGAATGACCAAGTACTGCTATCTATCTGGTTCCTTAAACATATTGAATTCCTAATTCCTTTCATCTTTATGCTGTTCTCTCTATCTCTCTCTTTCTCGTTTTATGCTTACTCACTCTTCCTTTCTCTTTCTCTCTCTCTCTCTCGTTTTCTGTCTTTATCTCTCTCTTTCTTTCTCTCCTCTTTTTTTTCATTTGTTCCAAATTCTTTTCTTTCTCCTCTCTCTCAATCTCAATTTTTCATTTTCACATTTTTGATTATATCAAAAGTCCATGATGACCCAGTTTTTCAGTGCCAGAACTCTTCACGTCTGCTGTCACAGAAACCAATAAGTTCATACAAGGTAGCGAGCTACTCTCAAAGTAAAATTGCTTGACTATCGTCATTGATCACGTGCTAAACATTAGCCAATAGAACCTGGTAGAGTCATTACGTGACCTAAATACTTCTTGTTCCCTTTCTCTCTCTCTCTCTCTCTCTCTCTCTCTCTCTCTCTCTCTCTCTCTTTCTCTCACTATTTTTACATCACTATTTTCCTGATTCTTTATTTACTTTCTGTTTATTTCTCTTCTTGTTCTCCCTCTCTCTTTCTCTCTCTTTTTTCCTATTTTTCTATATATATCTTTCCCTCTGTCTCTTCTCTCTTTCTCTCTGTCTGTAGGCTTACTCTATTGAAATGCCTGTCAAATAATAGATTTCTAGAAACAATACATCCAAACACTTCTAGCTGCCTACCACACACAAATATTCACTCACACGAGCTCAACACACATACGCACACATATTCACTCACACGCCCTCCACACACGCACATAAATCCCCCACACTCCCTCCACGCACACGCACACACTCCTCGTCCAATACAATGTTCCGATTCATCTGAACACCTCTGTATTTGTCACGCATCATTGCACAACGTAAGCGCGCTTCTCAAATCATCAGAAGTGAAATGTTAATGTCTTCTTTTTGACATGTGAACGTTTTAACGAGGGCACTGGATGAAAAGTGTACTGAAGGAAAAGTGTACTGAATGAAAAATTGAACTGAATGAACAGTGTACTTTATGAAAAGTGTAGTGAATGAACAGTGTATTTTATGAAAAGAGTATTTTATAAAAAGGGTACTTTATGAAGAGTGTACTCAATGAAAAGTGTATGAAAAGTGTACTCTATGAAAAGTGTACTCTATGAAAAGTGTACTGTATGAAAAGTGTACTGAATAAAAAGTGTACTTTATGAAAAGTGTAATGCATGAAAAGTGTACTTAATGAAAAGTGTACTTTACGATACGTGTACTCTCTGACAAATCAATGTTTGCTCACTGTCGATCTATGTCAATGCTCGCACACGTAGCTGACTTTTTGTACAGAAACTTTCCAATATCTGAATTTATTGTAATAATTGTGAAGGAGTGTATGGTGGCTGGGTGGTTACACGCTTAATTTACAATCCGAGTTGTACGGGGGTTCGAATCTCTGTAAAGGCTGTGATTTAATTTTTTTTGGAATTTTAGGACACCCCTGAGTCCCCCTCCCCCACCCCTCAACTCTTGATAGTTACCTGACATTAGATTGGGGGGGGGGGGGAAATGACGGCGTTTGATCGTTGTGCTGGTCACGTGACATCCTCGTCTATCTTCGGCCTTAGAAACAGATGACTTTTACATCATCTCCATACATCATATCATCGCAATGTCTGAAAGGGGAACTTTATATATATTTTTTTTTCCAATCATTGAGAAGAGGGCCTAACAAGTAACAGTGGCGCAACGGATACAATAGACCAGTGTTTCCCAAACTGTGTTCCGCTGATTCCCTAGTGTTCCGTGACGCCTGAACAGGTGTTCCATGAACTACTGTAATAATTAACGAGTAGGCCACCACGTGAATTAATCTCTCTAAGAAAAATAAACAAAGTGTTCCGCTAAATTCTCAGAATGTTCGAAGTGTTCGAAGTGTTCGAAGTGTTCGAAGTGTTCGAAGTGTTCGAAATGTTCGAAGTGTTCGAAGTGTTCGAAGTGTTCGAAGTGTTCGAAATGTTTGAAGTGTTCGAAGTGTTCCGTAAGAAGAAAAAAAGTTTGGGAACCACTGCAAGAGATCATTCAATGACCTGATATTGTCATTTAATTTGTCTATATAATCAAACAAATAAAGTTGATACTGTAATGACTCAATACTTAGACGCGTACAATTTGAGTATGATTGATTATTTTGGTTATAGTGATGCGACAGTACATTCAAAAAGTTGGAACGGAAATAAGATAGAGACGAATAACGGAAGAAAGCGAGACCTCTTGTAGTAACTATATTGATATATTCATGAAACCATCAAAAAAATCAAACAAAGCATTAGGGTTTATTAAAAGAAATGTCTACAAATCAAATAAGAACATAAAACTAAAATGTTACTTAACCTTGGTTAGGCCAATAATAGAATATGCATCCTCCGTTTGGGACCCCTCAACTCAAGAAAACATTAAGAAACTGGAACAGACACAAAATAGAGCAGTGAGATTCATAACAAACGAATATTCACATTTGACTAGAGTAACACCATTAGTAAAATCACTAAATTTAGAAAGCCTTCAGGACAGAAGACTCAAAAGTAAAGTAGCAATTATACATAAAACACTGAACCATAATCTTCAAATACAAAAACAAAATTTAATAAAATACTCTGAAAGACACAAAAATAAAGGCACATTCCTCGTCCCATATGCCAGGACAAATTTGTACAAATACTCCTTCTTCCCTAGTGCTATTAGAATGGGTTGCCTGAGCTAGCCAGAAAAACCAGTGACTTGGCAGAATTTAAGTCATTGGTTAATATGCATGACTAAATGCATGACGCGTAGGACGTAATCATCTTCTTTTTTGAAGTAACGTCTGTATTATATAAGATAAGATAAGATAAGATAAGATAACTTGACGACGTGGACAGTGTCCTTCTTTCGGTAATATAGTTTTGTGTTCTACAAAGTCCGGATTAACTTATTTTATAATTTCTGTTGTATGGACACTTAAGAACTCGCGACAACAATTAATAACATTTGCAGTAAACAGACTTCCAACTTGTTAGCAGCACTTTCACTCAACTACCAACCACTAACAATTCTTAAGATGATCCCAGAATTACAGGAGGTAAACGCCTGGCTCCGATTCTGTAAGGTTCGAGAACCACTTCAATGGCCAGAGGACAGACCGACAGCTTTAAGTATTTAATAACCCAGTGTCAACAAGCACACAATACAAACCCAGCTCCGTGTCAATAGAAATACCCATTTGTTTCCGCTATTTAATATAGCCCTGAACAATGCAGCGGACCGAAAGAAAAAAACTCAATAAAAAACCCAACAGATAGAGGGGCGACGCACGGGTAAATATTTTAGTCATTATATGTGTCTAGACCTCTGTCATGGGGCAATCGAAACCTTTTCCGCTGATTGTCCAGTACAGTGAAACCCAGACTTCGGCCATGTCCGGCCCGTAACGTCGTGTTATCCTCAAATGTTGATTATACAGGATTGATCCCATATGAAGAACGTTATAGACTTAAATGTTGATTATACAGGATTGATCCCATATGAAGAATGTTATAGACTTAAATGTTGATTATACAGGATTGATCCCATATGAAGAATGTTATAGACTTAAATGTTGATTATACAGGATTGATCCCATATGAAGAATGTTATAGACTTAAATGTTGATTATACAGGATTGATCCCATATGAAGAATGTTATAGACTTAAATGAACAGAAAGAACTTTCTAATGACAGAAAGACGCGTCAAATACTGACTGAATATAAAGTGTTATTAAAAGTTTGTGCGTCTATGTGCGGCTGTTGAATCATTTTAGTCTAAAAATCCACATTAGATGACAGCCCATATTGAAAGTTTACATTAGACAGAAGCCCAAATTAGATTGAAGCTCACATTAGTCCAAATTTGACAGAATCCCACATGAGTCAAAATCCCAGAATAGACAAGAGGCCCACATTATACAGAATTTCACATTAAACGAATACCCACATTAGACGGAAGTCCACATTAGTCGAAAGCACACTTTAAACAGAGTCCCAAATTAGGACAGAAGCCCACATTAGTAGAAAGCCCACAATAGACAAAGTCTCACATTAGTCAAAAGCCCACATTAGATAGAATCTCATCACACATTTTACAGAAGCCCACATTAGACAGAAGCCCACATTAGTCAAAAGCCGCATTTGACAGAATCCCATATCCATAGGGCCACATTCAGGAACTTACGTTTAGAGGCTCACTTTCAGAAGACCACTTTCAGAAGCCCACTTTCAAAAGCCCACAAAAGTTCGTCCTCATTTAAAATCATCGCACACTATAAATTCTCCGAGTAAGTTAAGTATCGACTCGCGGACACTGACATCCAGTCCCGAGGCGCTATCATGTTTACTGCAGACCGTGCATGGAGGCAGGGGGAAGGCTCGATTAAAAAAAACTCTCCCACGAGAGAAACAGTGACAGCAACAGAGAGTTCCACTCCATCACTCTGAATAGCGAGACAAAACATCCCTTAATAGTTTCTGTTGTAATAGTACATCACCAACATTTCACGTTTATCAAACATTTAACTCTTTCTCTCCTAACTGACGATACCAAAGTTGATTTCACCAGAATGTGGTAAATAATTACGGAGAGAAAGAGTTAATCCACTATAGTCAAACCATAAAAACATCAAAAGCCTTATTTATAATACTTACACGATATAAGTAAAATTTAAAACAAATATAGACACTCCTTATATTAAGAAACTGGAACAGTCACAAAATAGAGCAGTGAAATTAATAACAAACGAATATTCACATTTGACTAGAGTAACACCTATAGTAAAATCACTAAATTTAGAAAGCCTTCAGGACAGAAGACTCAAAAGTAAAGTAGCAATTATACATAAAACCCTGAACCATAATCTTCAAATACAAAAACAAAATTTAATAAAATACTCTCAAAGACACAAAGATAAAGGCACATTTCTCGTCCCATATGCTAGGACAAATTTTTACAAATACTCCTTCTTCCCTAGTGCTATTAGAGCATTGAATGGGTTGCCTGAGCTAGCCAGGAAAACCAGTGACTTGGCAGAATTTAAGTCATTGGTTAATATGCATGACTAAATGCATGACGCGTAGGACGTGATCATCTTCTTTTTTGAAGTAACGTCTGTATTATATAAGATAAGATAAGATAAGATAAGAAGAAGAAAAGAATTTGTGTCAATTATTTTGATTCCGTCATGTAATTCATTTTTAGTAGATCTAGAGTTATACAAAGACCGCATCACGAATGAAGAGATTAGAGATAGGATTAAAGCAGAAAATTGGACCCCACGATGACCTGCTAACCACTGGCAAAAAAAACGTAGACTCAAACTCTATGGCCCCATGACAAGGTACTCAGGGCTCGCAAAGACCTTCCTTCAGGGAACAGTACCAGGAAGAAGAAGAAGAAGAAGAGGAAGACAGAGAAAGCAATGGGAAGACAACATGAAAGAATGGTCAGGCCTTTCAGTGAATGAAATTCTTTCCAAGGCGAAGAATAGAGAGGAATGGAGAAAGACGGTTGACAGATTCTGTGTGGTGCCCACCGGTCCATCAGACTAAGGGAAAGGTGAAGGTGAACATTGGCGCGATAGGGAATATTTAATCCACTGTTTTTGTGGCACTGTGTCCTGCAAGCCGCTCCTGACATATATATTTTTTTTTCATGGTCGGCTTTTTTGACGCCTTTCCCATGTTTGGGTATAGCCGCAAAGCAGAAGAGGTTTGAATTCAGAGTTTTCCTTCTCCATATTTGGGTAGCCGGTCATGGCCCAACGTGCCCCTCCTGTCCCGAAGCTTACTGGTTTAGGCGCCAGCTGTTCAGCTGTACTTCTACATGGCGACTTACGAAGCAGTATAATGATGTAAATATAGTTTATTTATCGTCAGTGGAAAGCTTCGTTAAATTTCGTTTTTAAAAAAAATAAATTCTTTTCTAGATCTATTTATTTATATAAAACAATAAGAGAATCTCTTTTAACTGCAATTAATCTAGTTTTTACATGCGGCGAGGGCGGCCAAACCCCCGTTGACGGTGTTAGATCAAACCCAATTGGACGTCCATTTCCCCGATACATGGCAAGCCCTATAGAATACAGAAGCGACATGTCCTTTTTTATACATCCATGAAATCAAAGAAAAATGTTAATTTGCTGTGAGAGCGGCAACTATTTAGGTTGAAATTGTATTAACCAAACTCTGGGTTTAACTTCAGAGAGTCATCTAGTTAGCACGCAATCTCTGGGTTTAACTTCAGAGAGTCATCTGGTTAACACTCAATCTCATCCCCCCCTCCCCCCCTCCCCCCCTTATTCCCCCTACAAGCCTCTTGGTTCAGTGCAAAATGAAAAACCATTCTCGCTTAACAATCTGTATACGTCCGTCTATCACGTGATAGTTCGTCTCCCGCGATTTCTGCCCGAGGGCCTGATGTCAAACGTAACGGCAATGGGACCAATACAATAGTAACACTTTAATTACTCACTGGGAGCGCTGCCGATGACCCGAGGGTCAATTCTGTCCCACCGGAAGAGAAGTTTAAGAAATAAATAAAAAAGTATACTATAAAACTGTACTTATAAAGTAATTATACTATGTATTGCTACAAAGTAGGGCTCGTCAAACGAGTGGAGGTTTACTGTCAGAGTAGGACTTCGAATCATTTAGTATAAGAGTAAAATACATGATAAAATAGTACGGCTCGTCTTTAAGTCTCAAGATTAAGGAAGATATTAGAGGCTACGTAGTCCTAGCTGTGACCTACATATTTTGCCACATCAAACGCAGACTTAACCGTTGTCTTCCGGTGGTCGGTTCAAGTTCTTTTTTTCGACGTCTACACATGTCCTCGGTTTTTGAGGAAAAGGCATTTCACAAAGATTATGTCATCTAAATGTCATGTCTTTTAAATGTCATGTCATCTTATTGAGAAACGACATCTGGACAACTGATTCCGTGGCAGAGTTGTAAAGAAAAGAGTTACGTTCCCCTTTCAGACCTTGCGATCTGTGGGGCTGATGATGTAAAGGTCATCCACCAATGATAAATTGACTATTTGAGTATTTTGTTTATTGATTCATGTTGTGTTAGGTACAATAAATAATTGTTTAAAGTATCAACTTGATCGGAGAATGCGTGAGGGAGAAATAGCGTTATTATTTTTTATTATTTTTATGTTATTATTTAAGAGGACTAAACCCAACACATTTTTATCTTTGAATACTGAAGTATTTGTATCCCTTGTTGCTTGGTCGTACCCGATGGTCCCGGGTTCAAACCCTGCCCGCTCCCATCCCCCGTCGTCCTGCGGGAGGTTTGGACTAGGAAGTAAACTATCTTCAACTCTGAAGGAACATCCGAAACATGTCAAACATTTGACAAACATTTTTGAAACAAAATAATGAATTACCAGTAATTAATTATCTAATTGGTTACTTTTAAAAAATTGATTCGTCTCTCGTCTATGTCAAGGAAAAATGGTTCAAAGTTTCAATTTGATCCGAGAATGGGTGTGGGAGAAATAACGTGCACACACTTTTTACCAGACAAACAGACAGAGTTGATATAAGCTTTGTAAAAGCTCTTCTAGTCTAATACGTTTCGGCCTTTCCTACAAAACTGAAGATCATTTTACAAGGCCTGCTGGATGGCAGGGGGTGGCAGCAGATGGAAGCGGGCAGTATTCGAACTCGGGACCATCAATGCGACGGTTTTATGTGCATACCACACGACAAGGGAGCCATTCTGGTACTTGCCAAGTCTAACCGCTGGTGTGACTGACTGTCCACCCCAGGTCTACAAAGTGACAACACCCTAGTTCTATAATTCATATAATGGCCTAGCTTGGCGTAAACACTGCTGTCGGTAGACATGTGTAATTGATAATAATAGACCCCACCTTCTGTGCCAACTGCCAACACAGGCTGGGGAAAAGTAATAAATAAATAACCTCCCGTCACGCATGATTCAATTCTCATCGCCCGCCACGAGTTCTTGTTTAACGGATTTTTATTTCCCCCTTTTCGGTCCTTTGACGCGGTCTTCTGTGCTCCCTGGGTAGAGCCCGATAATCAATTTTGAAAACATCGAGTATTGTCTTGGGAATAGCTGATGTGTTAAAATGCTTTCCTTCGGGCTCGCTACTCTTTCTTACAGATGATCAAAGGGAGCTTAACTCTGCCTAACATTGCGTCATCAAGACTTAATGAAGACTTTATATAAAGGGGCTTTTATGTTGAAAATGAGTGTCTGTTTTTTAAACAGCGCCCCTGTTGCACACGCCATATGTCAAATAGAGAAAAATATTATTTTATAAGTATGGGATTGTGGACAGATCACACTGTCTTTTAAGACGTTATTTGACGTTAACATGAGACGTCCACGACTAAGGCAAGGATTTATAAGCTGACGACTTGACCCTAGCCACATACAATGGAATTGAATGGCTCAACCTTAATCTAGAAAGTTATTTTTATTTGAGATAGATTCATAGACATAAATAAATACAGACTGGCCGATATAAGAGTTTTATGAAACGAAAATTTGTGACTTGCAATGGACCTCATTCACCAATCGTAAACAAACAACATTTAGCCACGTGATTCTTTATATCTTCTCTACAAATTATGTAAACCATAAAGGCTGTCACGTGATACGTATTTTTCATTGTTTTATCAATATTATGACGTGGCTAAAATTGTTATTTACGATTGGTGAGTGAGGTCCATTTTGTGTACTTTATTATACAGCAGTGTAGTTTTGTATGATCTCTAAGACTGAAGTGTCACTGAAGTCTAAAGACCATGCAACTTTTCAGAATTCGGAAATCCGACAGCAATAGATATACATGTTTAAAAGTTAACCAGTTAGTTTTCGTTTTCTACTGACGGACGTACTTTCATAAAGGAAGATTAGATCAGACCTCCTGCCGGACGTACTTTCATAAAGGAAGATTAGATCAGACCTTCTGCCGGACGTACTTTCATAAAGGAAGATTAGATCAGACCTCCTGCCGGACGTACTTTCATAAAGGAAGATTAGATCAGACCTCCTGCCGGACGTACTTTCATAAAGGAAGATTAGATCAGACCTCCTGCCGGACGTACTTTCATAAAGGAAGATTAGATCAGACCTCCTGCCGGACGTACTTTCATAAAGGAAGATTAGATCAGACCTCCTGCCGGACGTACTTTCATAAAGGAAGATTAGATCAGACCTCCTGCCGGACGACAATGGATGGAAGTAGGCAGGACTTGAACTTTAGACCCTCGTGACGACAGTCAGGATCCCCTACCACACAACCATGCAGTCAGTGATTCAGGTTTTAAAAAAAAAATTTAGATCAGAGTTTGATCTGAAAAAGAGATTCAGCATTGTTTTGTTAATCTTATCTTATCTTATCTAATACAGACGATAATTTAAAAAAGAAGATGATTACGTCTTACGCGTCATGCATCTAGTCAAGCATGTTAACCAATGACTTAAATTCTGCCAAGTCACTGGTCTTCCGGCTGGCTCAGGTTTACGCTCAAACACATAGCTGACAACTTTATAAAGGGTCCTTTAAGTTGTCAGGCCTCCAAGACAAATAAGGTTTTCAATTTTTTTTTAAAAACTGTGTTTTGAAACAATATCTTTTCAATGAACAAATACTGTCACACAAATACTTTATTTCGATTCGCTTTGTAAATCTGTTTTTTTAAACAACCCCGTATGCTATTTTAGATCTGTCGGAGACTTCGACTCGCGCCATTTCTGATGCAATTCCCTATGCTGGTTGCAATCCACTCTGTTAGTTACAACGTGTCGACGTCGATTACCAAACATGACCTAGTTTTATTGTCAAAACACCTATAGTTATTTGCAAAGTATATCTCAGTTAGCAGTGTATGGGTTAAATCATAACAACATTATTCGGTAGCTAAAATCGTAACAGATATTTAAGTTGGTATCGCTAGATCTACAGTATATCTCTCTCTAGATCTACAGTCTCTCTCTATAGATCTACAGTCTATCTCTCTCTATAGATCTACAGTCTATCTCTCTCTATAGATCTACAGTCTATCTCTCTCTATATAGATCTACAGTCTATCTCTCTATATAGATCTACAGTCTATTTCTCTATAGATCTACAGTCTATCTCTCTCTATAGATCTACAGTCTATCTCTCTCTATAGATCTACAGTCTATCTCTCTATAGATCTACAGTCTATCTTTCTCTATAGAGCTACAGTCTATCTTTCTCTATAGATCTACAGTCTATCTCTCTATATAGATCTACAGTCTATCTTTCTCTATAGATCTACAGTCTATCTTTCTCTATAGATCTACAGTCTATCTCTCTCTATAGATCTACAGTCTATCTCTCTCTATAGATCTACAGTCTATCTCTCTCTATAGATCTAAAGTCTATCTCTCTATAGATCTACAGTCTATCTTTCTATATAGATCTACAGTCTATCTCTCTCTATAGATCTACAGTCTATCTTTCTCTATAGATCTACAGTCTATCTTTCTCTATAGATCTACAGTCTATCTTTCTTTATAGATCTACAGTCTATCTCTCTCTATAGATCTACAGTCTATCTCTCTCTATAGATCTACAGTCTATCTCTCTTTATAGATCTACAGTCTATCTCTCTCTATAGATCTACAGTCTATCTCTCTATATAGATCTACAGTCTATCTCTCTCTATAGATCTACAGTCTATCTCTCTCTATAGATCTACAGTCTATCTCTCTCTATAGATCTACAGTCTATCTCTCTATAGATCTACAGTCTATCTTTCTCTATAGATCTACAGTCTATCTTTCTCTATAGATCTACAGTCTATCTCTCTCTATAGATCTACAGTCTATCTCTCTCTATAGATCTACAGTCTATCTCTCTATATAGATCTACAGTCTATCTCTCTCTATAGATCTACAGTCTATCTCTCTCTATAGATCTACAGTCTATCTCTCTCTATAGATCTACAGTCTATCTCTCTCTATAGATCTACAGTCTATCTCTCTCTATAGATCTACAGCCTATCTTTCTCTATAGATCTACAGTCTATCTCTCTCTATAGATCTACAGTCTATCTCTCTCTATAGATCTACAGTCTATCTCTCTCTATAGATCTACAGTCTATCTCTCTCTATAGATCTACAGTCTATCTCTCTCTAGATCTACAGTCTATCTTTCTCTATAGATCTACAGTCTATCTCTCTCTATAGATCTACAGTCTATCTTTCTCTATAGATCTACAGTCTATCTTTCTCTATAGATCTACAGTCTATCTTTCTCGATAGATCTACAGTCTATCTCTCTCTATAGATAAACAGTCTATCTCTCTCTATAGATCTACAGTCTATCTCTCTCTATAGATCTACAGTCTATCTCTCTCTATAGATCTACAGTCTATCTCTCTCTATAGATCTACAGTCTATCTTTCTCTATCTCTCTCTATAGATCTACAGTCTATCTCTCTCTATAGATCTACAGTCTATCTCTCTCTATAGATCTACAGTCTATCTCTCTATAGATCTACAGTCTATCTCTCTCTAGATCTACAGTCTATCTTTCTCTATAGATGTACAGTCTATCTCTCTCTATAGATCTACAGTCTATCTTTCTCTATAGATCTACAGTCTATCTTTCTCTATAGATCTACAGTCTATCTTTCTCGATAGATCTACAGTCTATCTCTCTCTATAGATCTACAGTCTATCTGTCTCTATAGATCTACAGTCTATCTCTCTCTATAGATCTACAGTCTATCTCTCTATATAGATCTACAGTCTATCTCTCTCTATAGATCTACAGTCTATTTCTCTCTATAGATCTACAGTCTATCTCTCTATAGATCTACAGTCTATCTTTCTCTTTAGATCTACAGTCTATCTTTCTCTATAGATCTACAGTCTATCTCTCTCTATAGATCTACAGTCTATCTCTCTCTATAGATCTACAGTCTATCTCTCTATATAGATCTACAGTCTATTTCTCTATAGATCTACAGTCTATCTCTCTCTATAGATCTACAGTCTATCTCTCTCTATAGATCTACAGTCTATCTCTCTCTATAGATCTACAGTCTATCTCTCTATATAGATCTACAGTCTATCTTTCTCTATAGATCTACAGTCTATCTTTCTCTATAGATCTACAGTCTATCTCTCTCTATAGATCTACAGTCTATCTCTCTCTATAGATCTACAGTCTATCTTTCTCTATAGATCTACAGTCTCTCTCTCTCTATAGATCTACAGTCTATCTCTCTCTATAGATCTACAGTCTATCTCTCTCTATAGATCTACAGTCTATCTCTCTCTATAGATCTACAGTCTATCTCTCTCTATAGATCTACAGTCTATCTTTCTCTATAGATCTACAGTCTATCTCTCTCTATAGATCTACAGTCTATCTCTCTCTATAGATCTACAGTCTATCTTTCTCTATAGATCTACAGCCTATCTCTCTATATAGATCTACAGTCTATCTTTCTCTATAGATCTACAGTCTATCTTTCTCTATAGATCTACAGTCTATCTTTCTCTATAGATCTACAGTCTATCTCTCTCTATAGATCTACAGTCTATCTCTCTATATTGATCTACAGTCTATTTCTCTATAGATCTACAGTCTATCTCTCTCTATAGATCTACAGTCTATCTATCTCTATAGATCTACAGCCTATCTCTCTATAGATCTACAGTCTATCTCTCTCTATAGATCTACAGTCTATCTATCTCTATAGATCTACAGTCTATCTTTCTCTATAGATCTACCGTCTATCTCTCTCTATAGATTTACAGTCTATCTCTCTCTATAGATCTACAGTCTATCTCTCTCTATAGATCTACAGTCTATCTCTCTCTATAGATCTACAGTCTATCTCTCTCTATAGATCTACAGTCTATCTCTCTCTATAGATCTACAGTCTATTTCTCTATAGATCTACAGTCTATCTCTCTATATAGATCTACAGTCTATCTCTCTATATAGATCTACAGTCTATCTCTCTCTATAGATCTACAGTCTATCTCTCTCTATAGTGTTGGTAGTTCAGAAGAAAGTTAAGTTCTCCTTTTTTTTATGCTCAAAAGTTTTACGCCAGGGCATTCTCAAACAATGAAACGCATCTCCTTAGGGTGAAGCGTCGTGCTGAAAAAGGGGTGCCTCTGCCAACCATATCCCACTTGTATCAGGACATGGCGCCTCCTTTAAGGAAGGGGGCGCCCAAAAGTTTAAGAAGCGCTTTTCAAAGGCCCTCTCTTTAATGTCTTTTTCAAAGTCATTTTGCGAATAAGACAAAAGCCAGTTTTAGAATGCCGTTGACCTTATAATTGTACCTGAACATGTGAGTACTGCACATTAAATAGATCTCACTTTAGCTTCAATGAGCGTTAGTGGAGACAAATGGATCAAACAACAGGGGCCTTTAACTCTTTCTCTCCTAACTGACGATACCAGCGTTGATTCCACCAGAATGTGGTAAATAATTACGGAGAGAAAGAGTTAACTCATGAGATCAACACACCGTACAAGTGAGTTGGACGCCTGCACCGATCAATAGCTAATCTACCCCGTTTTGGTATCTCTTCTGTCATGGATTGATACCAATTTACCCTTAAGGCCATTTAGAGTGTGTGTTTGTGTGTATGTGTGTGTGTGTGTGTGTGAATATATGCAGGCGCCACACAGTGGACTGTGTTAATGGCGACTAGTGGCAGTTATGGGCTCGACTGGACGACACACCTCCAGGCTTCAAAGCAAAGAAAACATGAAATAAAGTCAAATGAATTCTGGTGGTCATTATTACCTTATTCACACATGGTCAGTTTGAAAAATAAATTAGTTTGTAAAAAAAAAAAATGTTTCTGAAACATGTTTGAAACTGATCTCTCTGTAAGACCCGTTACGTTTCTGTAAGACAAGACGCGAAACATAACCTTAGAATTGTTATTGGACAGATCTATCTATATAACTAGGGCTTAGATTGTTAGTGGACAGGTCTGTCTATATAACTAGGGCTTAGACTGTTAGTGGACAGGCCTATCTATATAACTGGGGCTTAGACTGTTAGTGGACTGGTATATCTATATAACTAGGGCTTAGACTGTTGGCTAGGATCCTATCAGTGTCATATCTTTACCTGGCAGGACCATTTTTTTAGACACTTTCAGATTAACACTCACCGAAAGCGAGCATTTACAACCATGTTAAACATACGAGCAGGCTAAATATACGAGCAGGCTAAACATACGAGCAGGTAAAACATACGAGCAGGTAAAACATACGAGCTGGTAAAACAGACGAGCAGGTAAAACAGACGAGCAGGTAAAACAGACGAGCAGGTAAAACATACGAGCAGGTAAAACATACGAGCAGGTAAAACATACAAGCTGGTAAAACATACGAGCAGGTAAAACATACGAGCAGGTAAAACATACAAGCTGGTAAAACATACGAGCAGGTAAAACATACGAGCAGGTAAAACATACGAGCAGGTAAAACAGACGAGCAGGTAAAACAGACGAGCAGGTAAAACAGACGAGCAGGTAAAACATACAAGCTGGTAAAACATACGAGCAGGTAAAACAGACGAGCAGGTAAAACATACGAGCAGGTAAAATATACAAGCAGGTAAAACATACAAGCTAGTAAAACATACAATCAGGTAAAACATACGAGCATATTCAAGTAAAATTGTTTAAAAAAATACTTTATAAAAAATTCTTATATTGAGTGAAATTTCACCATTTTGATTTTAACATGTAATTCATTTGTAATACAGTTAGACTACCAAACATTAATCTGTGCGATTGGAAATATTTTGTTTAGCGCAACTTTCATTTTTGTGGATAGATGGGTGGAGGAAGGTATCTAGGAGAAGGTATCTCTTCTGCCTTTTCAAAAGCTGCTTGGTCTTGTGGTATGCGCACTGGACTGTCGTTCGGACTTCTCGATGGTCGCGGGTTCATACCCTGAGACGGCTGCCATCCCCCGTTATCCTGCGGGAAGTTTGGACCAGGAAGTAACTTATCTTCAACTCTGAAGGAACATCCGAAACATGGAAAACATTTTTATAATTAAAAAAAAAAAGAAGTGCCTGTAGTCTGAGTTCGATCTCGAGCCTTCACCGTGGGAAGGCCTACCTGTTGTCTCTGAGCTATTCAAGTGCTTATAAAAATAGAAGTTTTTAAACGCCTAGTTTTTTGTTTAAAAATTTTTGCGAATGACCTTACTCTCTACACGACGATAATCTTTTCTTAGCTTAGTACATTTTTATTTAAATACAAAACAAAACTAATTATGGCTAATGGATTAACTAAATGGTTAACTATTGATTGATTTGTGTGTTGTCATTGACGACAAAGAATAATTGTAAGAAAGTTTCAGCTTGAATCGAAAAGGGGAAAGTGGGATGAATAGCCTCAAAATGACCCCTCCGAGACAGACGGACAGACGTAGTGAGTTTACTACTAGTGAGCTGTACTATACACTAAAATGGACACATTCTGACGATAATCGTCAAATACAAAAAAACAAAGCCTAATATACCACTCAGAAAGACGCAAAGGTAAAGGCACTTTCCTTGTTCCGTATGTTATGACAAATTTGTACAAATACTCCTTCTTCCCTAGCGCTATTAGAGCATTGAATGAGTTGCCTGAGCTAGCCAGGAAAACCAGTGACTTGGCAGAATTTAAGTCATTGGTTAATATGCATGACTAAATGCATGACGCGTAGGACGTAATCATCTTCTTTTTTGAAGTAACGTCTGTATTATATAAGATAAGATAACATTTGATTGACATGCATGACTAAATGCATTACAAGATTGACAGGTGAACAAGTAGGATGCAATCATCTTCTTTTTGAAAGTAACGTCTGTATTTTACAAGATAAGATCCTCAGGATTAACGCCAAATTATAATAACCTTAATCTTCCTTATTCTTTCTTGACAAGGCTGTAAGGGATGGACTACAAGGAATTATTAATTGTTTTTTTTAATCAGTATAAGATGAGGTTGTGTAATAAGACATAAGTTCCATGTTCCCACAACATGGAACTAAGGTTAAAGGTTAACATTGTTCAGAAATGGATCAGAGTTAGTGATCATTGGGGGTTGTCTATTGTTATGTTGTAGACACATGTCAGCAGAAGGATCAGTTTGCTTTTTTTTTATATAAAAAAACTATAAATACATTATTTATTTTAATTTAAATGATTTTTGTTTGTTTGTTTGTTTATTTGTTTGTGTGTGAGAGAGAAAGAGAGAGAGAGTGTGTGTGTGGGGTGTGTGTGTGTGTGTGTGGGTGTGGGGTTGCATCAATATCTTAGACACAAAACAAAGGACTACAAAGGGGACGAGGGCGCAGTAGTCATAATTACGTGTTTCCACAATCTGTGCTTCACCGGAGCCAAAGGTTTTGTTAAGCGGATACTGTGAAGTCCACCTGCCGTTACCCGAAAGTCTGGCTACATTGACATTGTTCTACTCACAATACTGAAGACAACAAAACAGTGCGATAGGGACTTCCGAGGACGCTGTCGGACTGCAGTGTCTACAATTTCCACTTCACCATTTGGGGGTTACTTAATGACAATTGTCGACATCTCTTTGCCTAATTTATTCCACAATCATTTCCACTGTGTTTAGTGATATGCCAGCCGCGGCGCACCAGTCATGCATTCGTCATTACAAATATAGGAGCATTAGCGAGTAGTCAGAGCGGAGTCTGTTGTTATTATATGGTCCATTACTATATCTCAGGACTCTACATATACATAAATCCAAAACTGTTCCTATTTCATGGTTTATAGTCGTACTTGAAATTATTTGTTACTATCAAGGCCAAACGTGAAAGTCCACACAATCACGAGTTCTACAACATCAATACTGCTGTTATTCTGAAAGATCTTGAAATGAGAGATTTTGATCAGTTTTAGCAAAGATAAATGCTGCCCTTCTGTTCATTGACCAAGAAAAGGCTTTCGTCCGAGTTGACCATTCTTTTCTGTCCCAGGTGTTGGACAAGAGTACAATTGATTCAAATTTACTGGGGGTTTATTAGGCTAGTGTACACGGGAGCAACAGGTAACTTGTTAATGTATCGCTCCCTTAGTTCGAGTATTTCTTTGAAAGGGACAGTACGGCAGGGATGTCATTTGACACCATTCCTTTACACGCTTTGTTTGGAACCTTTACTGAAATCTATTAGAGAAGACAGTTCAATTGTGGGTAGTAATACTCCGGGCCCAATATTTGTTGCTAAATTAAAACCTTACGCAGATAATACAACGTCTATGTTATCACAACGCCTTGAGCCTACATTTTGTTTGTTAACAGCGCTTAATAAATACATTTATTATTATTATTATTATTATTATTATTCGTTTTTTTTTAATGCTAATTTTAATTCCTTTATTTATTAAGTAGCAACAACTGAAGAAACAAGGGCAGCAACCGTAACATCGAACTCTGGGACAGTACCTTCACGGAAGCTATTTCTAAATCGTCTGAATACAACTTTGAGATGTCTCATCCTGCCTGTGCCTGTAGTCTTTCTCCTTTGAGCTTTCTTTGACCAATTGTAATGCCTTGGGCGAGGACTTGGATAAGCACGCCTAGGGTATGTTTTCTTATGAATTTGAAAGGTTCTCTGTCCACACCTTCGGCTAAAAGTGTGGGTTTTGTTGTGCCGTTTACCAATACTTGATATACCCTTGGTCATTTGTTCGACCGGTAGGATTTACTATTATTCAATGTTACCGAAATGTCATCACTAATAACATGCAAATTAAAATTTACTTAGTTTGGAAAAAATGGTTGTATTTTTGGTTTAACTAATCTGATTTTTTTTTTCGACTAAATAAAACCTGCTGGATAGATTATCAATTTATCTCTGACTTGGGCTTCAGCCTTTGTTAAGTGTTATTCATTTTAGATGCTCTTTAAAGCGTTTCATTCTTTTCGTTTCAACATCTCGGAAATCAGGAAGGTGGGTAACTAGAATTAAAACAGTGTATTCAATTTATATTTTTGCATAGCAACCTATCCCATTTTGGGATGAAAAAAAAAAGTAAAAGTGTGCCAGTTTGTCACTTGGTGAGATTGTCACATTCTAGGATATGAAATCAGTCGAAGCGAGGCTTTCGGCGCATTCGTAGATCCGCCTTACTTGACGAAGAAAACCTGGCCTTTTTCCTTTATTGAACGAAATTACAAGGGCAATTACTCATGCCGATTATCTTTGAACGTCTGCTACGGCTGCTATGACGTATTAGAATAGTGCTTTCTGGGATATTCTTTCTGCAGAACTGTACAAATGAAATATAGTTCTTAATTATCTAATGAATCAATTAGGTTTTGTTAATGTCAAGACTAATCAAATTTAATTATTTCACATTTTGAAATGTAAAATTGAAGGACATTAGATTCGGGAAATTGCAAAATACATTCATATCATATCCATGCTCGATCATTTGGGGAATGGATGCTTACTAGATCCTAAGGCTACCGGTGTTAGGCACTACAATGGTTAACTAAGATGTCGGTCGGCCAATGGCTAACTATGATGTCAGGTGGCCAATGGCTAATGAGGATGTCAGGTGGTCAATAACTAACTATGATTTCTGGCGGCCAATGGCTAACTATGATGTCAGGTGGCCAATGGTTAACTATGATGTCAGGTGGCAATGGCTAACTATGATGTCAGGTGGCCAATGGCTAATGAGGATGTCATGTGGCCAATAGCAAACTATGATGTCTGGCGGCCAATGGCTAACTATGATGTCAGGTGGCCAATGGTTTACTATAATGTCAGGTGGCCAATGGCTAATGAGGATGTCAGGTGGTCAATAACTAACTATGATGTCGGTCGGCCAATGGCTAACTATGATGTCAGGTGGCCAATGGCTGATGAGGATGTCAGGTGGCCAATAGCAAACTATGATGTCTGGCGGCCAATGGTTTACTATGATGTCTGGTGGCCAATGGCTAACTATGATGTCAGGCAGCCAATGGTTAACTATGATGTCAGGTGGCCAATGGCTAACTATGATGTCAGGTGGCCAATGGCTAATGAGGATGTCAAGTGGCCAGTAGCAAACTATGATGTCTGGCGGCCAATGGTTTACTATGATGTCAGGTGGCCAATGGTTTACTATGATGTCAGGTGGCCAATGGCTATTGGGGATGTCAGGTGGCCAATAGCAAACTATGATGTCTGGTGGCCAATGGTTAACTATGATGTCAGGTGGCCAATGGTTAACTATGATGTCAGGTGGCCAATAGCAAACTATGATGTCTGGCGGCCAATGGTTAACTATGATGTCAGGTGGCCAATGGTTAACTATGATGTCAGGTGGCAATGGCTAACTATGATGTCAGGTGGCCAGTGGCTAATGAGGATGTCAGGTGGCCAATAGCAAACTATGATGTCTGGCGGCAAATGGCTAGCTATGATGTCAGGTGGCCAATGGTTAACTATGATGTCAGGTGGCAATGGCTAACTATGATGTCAGGTGGCCAGTGGCTAATGAGGATGTCAGGTGGCCAATAGCTAACTATGATGTTGGGTAGCCTAAATAACGACCAGCTATCTTTATTTCCCCTAAAAGCCAATAGAACAAATGGCAGGTCAACAGAACATTTAAACAAATAGCTGGTACGGAATCAAGATGGCTGCGAACATCTAGTACCAAACTAAAAAAATAATTCTGGGATTTGAGCCCAACATCCTCGAGTCAGAAGCCTAGCACTTTACTAATCTGCCAGTAAGCTTAGCCATAGCTTAATGTTTTCTTGAGTTAGGGGGGGGGGGTGCATATTGTATTACTGGCCTAACCAAGGTTAAATAACATTTTAGTGTTAAGTTCTTATTTGATTTATAGAAATTTCTTTTAAGCAAGAGGATGTGGGAGATGAGTGGACAGAGAAATATAGAGGTACAAATCTTAGAGAGGAAGTGGAGATGGTTTGGTCACACCCTTAGAAAAGATACCAGCAAAAGAGCTAGGCAGGCCTGTCACATCATTGTTTGTGACGAAGCAGTGGGAATCACGGAGCTAGGCAGGCCTGTCACATCATTGTTTGTGACATGAAGCAGTGGGAATCACAGAGCTAGGCAGGCCTGACACATCATTGTTTGTGACATGAAGCAGTGGGAATCACAGAGCTAGGCAGGCCTGACACATCATTGTTTGTGACATGAAGCAGTGGGAATCACAGAGCTAGGCAGGCCTGACACATCATTGTTTGTGACATGAAGCAGTCGGAATCACAGAGTATAACTTTTTGTTGTGTTCCACGTTAAAGTATGAAATCTAATCGAGAATTCTGGGAGTTAACCATGTGGTCAAGAGGCAGTATGGGCCATGTTCTCAAGCTGAAATGATGTCTAACGTAATTTATTCAAAGATTTAATATTAATTGTGTACTTAGAACATTTCGTTGGATTTGTGAATCATAATTTGTATTTCTTTGTGGCTGGATTTGCCAGTTACATGTGTATCTTATTTTATGGATAATAAAGCAAATGTCTGCTATTAGAGGAGTTCATTGATTGCCATTAATACTTGTTGTGCTGTGCTAATGGTCGTAGACTTGCGAGGTGAAAAGTAGTGCACCAGTTCAAGAGAAACAAGACGTCTTTTATTACACTGGCATGCACGGTCAAATATCACATAAGAGTCGTGACAAGACCTTAGAGTGGAACCCCCAGGGAACAAAACGTAGAGAAAGACCAAAAAAAACATGGCATCGCAGTGTACTTGAAGAAGCAGAGAAGACCGGGAAGAGCTGGGACACCATCAAAAAGCTAGCAAGAGACCGTGGAGAGTGGCGTGTTTTTGTCGAGGTCCTATGTTCTATGTGGAACTAGCAAGAGACCGTGGAGAGTGGCGTGTTGTTGTTGAGGTCCTATGTTCTATGTGGAACTAGCAAGAGACCGTGGAGAGTGGCGTGTTGTTGTTGAGGTCCTATGTTCTATGTGGAACTAGCAAGAGACCGTGGAGAGTGGCGTGTTTTTGTCAAGGCCCTATGTTCTATGTGGAACTAGCAGAGACTGTGGAGAGTGGCGTGTTTTTGTCGAGGTCCTATGTTCTATGTGGAACTAGCAAGAGACCGTGGAGAGTGGCGTGTTTTTGTCGAGGCTCTATGTTCTATGAGGAACTAGCAAGAGACCGTGGAGAGTGGCGTGTTTTTGTCGAGGCTCTATGTTCTATGAGGAACTAGCAAAAGACCGTGGAGAGTGGCGTGTTTTTGTCGAGGCCCTATGTTCTATGAGGAACTAGCAAGAGACCGTGGAGAGTGGCGCGTTTTTGTCGAGGCCATATGTTCTATGAGGAACTAGCAAGAGACCGTGGAGAGTGGCGTGTTGTTGTCGAGGTCCTATGTTCTATGTGGAACTAGCAAGAGACCGTGGAGAGTGGCGTGTTGTTGTCGAGGTCCTATGTTCTATGTGGAACTAGCAAGAGACCGTGGAGAGTGGCGTGTTTTTGTCGAGGTCCTATGTTCTATGTGGAACTAGCAAGAGACCGTGGAGAGTGGCGTTGTCGAGGCCCTATGTTCTATGTGGAACTAGCAAGAGACCGTGGAGAGTGGCGTATTTTTGTCGAGGTCCTATGTTCTATGTGGAACTAGCAAGAGACCGTGGAGAGTGGCGTGTTTTTGTCGAGGTCCTATGTTCTACGAGGAACTAGCAAGAGACCGTGGAGAGTGGCGTGTTGTTGTCGAGGCCCTATGTTCTATGTGGAACTAGCAAGAGACCGTGGTGAGTGGCGTGTTTTTGTCGAGGTCCTATGTTCTATGTGGAACTAGCAAGAGACCGTGGGGAGTGGCATGTTTTTGTCGAGGTCCTATGTTCTATGTGGAACTAGCAAGAGACCGTGGAGAGTGGCGTGTTGTTGTCGAGGCCCTATGTTCTATGTGGAACTAGCAAGAGACCGTAGAGAGAGGCGTGTTTTTGTCGAGGTCCTATGTTCTATGTGGAATTAGCAAGAGACCGTGGAGAGTGGCGTGTTTTTGTCGAGGTCCTATGTTCTATGTGGAACTAGCAAGAGACCGTGTAGAGTGGCGTGTTTTTGTCGAGGTCCTATGTTCTATGTGGAACTAGCAAGAGACCGTGTAGAGTGGCGTGTTTTTGTCGAGGTCCTATGTTCTATGTGGAACTAGCAAGAGACCGTGGAGAGTGGCGTGTTTTTGTCGAGGTCCTATGTTCTATGTGGAAATAGCAAGAGACCGTGGAGAGTGGCGTGTTTTTGTCGAGGCTCTATGTTCTATGTGGAACTAGCAAGAGACCGTGGAGAGTGGCGTGTTTTTGACGAGGCCCTATGTTCTATGTGGAACAAGCAAGAGACCGTGGAGAGTGGCGTGTTTTTTTCGAGGTCCTATGTTCTATGTGGAACTAGCAAGAGACCGTGGAGAGTGGCGTGTTTTTGTCGAGGTCCTATGTTCTATGTGGAACTAGCAAGAGACCGTGGAGAGTGGCGTGTTTTTGTCGAGGTCCTATGTTCTTTGAGGAACGCAAAAGAAAGATGATGATGATGATGATGATATCGAATTGAAACTCAAGTAACCGATTTTTTTTTAGCTGTGTGTACAAGCAACGCGACATCCTAGTACGCTGTGGTTATAACCAACGGTTGAAATAGTTGGTCGTCCCGAAACCTACTTGCTTCACAAACAGTAAAAAACAAAGTGAAGTTTCCCTTTCAGGTCCTGCTATCTTTGGAGCAGACGATGTTAAGGTCATCTGTTTCTTCGGCCCACGGTTAACGAGAGTGTCATGTGACCAGCACAACGACCAACAGCCTTTACTTTTCCGCAACTAAAGTCAGATACCTTTAAGAGTTGAGCTGACGCCCTAAGAATCGCGCAATTCAAAATCTTCACTGAGATTCGAACCCGGGACCTCAGGTTCGGCAGCCAAGTGCTTAAAATCTCATCCACCGCCCCCCCCCCCTCACCCAGTAACTACTTTTAAAAAAAAAAAAAAAGAGAATCCCTAGTTTATCGGCAGTGCCGGCGTAAGGTAATTGGAGGCCCCAGGCGAAGCGAATTGGTTGACCACGAATGAAGAACAAAAATTGATAATTAAAACAAGATAATACGCGAATGAATTAAAAGCCTTCCCTTATTTATATTTAAGTCAACAAATAATTTGAATTCATATAGCGCACTTTCCGGAGCGTCCAATCAGCGTAAGGTTCTTAAAAATATTCGTACAGATGTCATAAGCGCCGTTAGCACGAATGTGTTTCGTGGACGATTCTATGAGTCCTGTTCGAGGCCCCCACCAATCGTTTGCCTATGCCTAAGGCCGGCCCTGCTATCGGGATTTGAGACAGTGTTTCTTGAGTAACCATGTGATTAATGCCCTTAGCCGCATAGTCCACAACTGTTTTCAAAACGATCTGATGAATTAATGTAAAAGAAGATGAATAGCGGGTTTGTTTTTTTTGTTACATAAACTCACACATTACATCCCATGCAAGCGTACATTTCAATAGCATCAACAACAATGACCGAGACTCGACCAATAATCAATAAGAGATCAGTAGTGTCATTAACAAATTTCGTATGAGAGAAATGGAGATATTTTAAACCTTTTTTAATTCATTACTGTATTTAGAAAATATTTCACAAAGCATAGCCAAGAACACGATATCCAAACACTTTAATGGTTCTCCAGAAGTGTAAAACAGGGAAACCTCAGAATTTGCGCTATTCAATTTTAGCTTTATCATCATAGGAATCCTTGGGCCTTAGGCCTCTTTTCTTTGCCTCTTTTTTTTTGGGCTTAATGTGCCTCTTTTATGGGCCATCTTGCCTCTTTTGTGGGCTTTTTTTCTTTTTTTTAATATGTTTTTATTTGTAAGTTCTCATAATTCACAAGTATTAAATCATAAACAATTGAAAAGTGATTAACCTAAAAATATAATAATAGTAATAGAAATATTATTTAATATCAAAGACATACTACCTAACCATCCTAACCATTGAACCCACTAAAGACATAAAAATGATACAAGTAAAGTAGCAATTATACATAAAACACTGATTCATAATCTTCAAATACAAAAACAAAATCTAATAAAATACTCTGAAAGACAAAAAAATAAAGGAACATTCCTCGTCCCATATGCTAGGACAAATTTGTACAAATACTCCTTCTTCCCTAGTGCTATTAGAGCATGGAATGGGTTGCCTGAGCTAGCCAGAAAAACCAGTGACTTGGCAGAATTTAAGTCATTGGTTAATATGCATGACTAAATGCATGACGCGAAGGACGTAATCATCTTCTTTTTTGAAGTAACGTCTGTATTATATAAGATAAGATAAGATATCAAATATCCCTGACCCCCAACACCCCATTTCTGGAAAACTACCTGAGCATTGTACAAGTATATGAAAATCAAACTAGATAATTCTCTACTCTAAAATCCATTATTTTTCTAAATGTCAATTCTAAGTAATAAGGATCAAAAACCTTATTATTTTATGTAGAGCTTTGAGCCAGCTAGCCCAAACAAGGTTCCTGTATTCGGAAACAATAATTAAGTTAGAGCTATGTGTCATTTTATTTTTTAGTTTTGGCAGCTTGTTTAAAACAATAGACCAGTTAACATTTACATAGTTGCCACAGTTTGCTTCTAATAAGTCCCTTACAGTACTTCTAACTTGAAGGAATAATGGACATTCCAAATACATATGTTTCTCATTGTCAGCATTTTCAAGAAGGCATAATATACAGGCACGGTCATTTGCTCGTTTTCTAACCATAGGGATCATCCCAAAGATAACTCTATAACTTATCTCTCTAGCTTTTGGTGGGATATGTTTGCTGTGTAGGTTTATGAATGTGTCCTTGAATTCTGTCACCCCAAGAACTCCCCCCACTTAATCCTATTCACTAGACTTTCATGTAACAGCTTTTTAAGTGTTGTGTATGATTCTTTGGTTTTGTTGTGTATTAAATGTTTATTACCAGGTAAAATTCTTGAAATAGACCTGTAAAATGGATGAGTGACTTGTCACGTCAGTTTTAGAACCCCTGTAATATTTTGTGACTAGTAATCACTGAACCATTCCGTACACGATTCGCACGAGATTTTGTTTTTTGGGCGGAAGCTGACCACGAGGTGGACAAGTCAGTTGATTTTATAGACTCTGGTAAGAGAGGAGTGTTTTGGATATTAATGTACAAGTAGAGTGTCATTGAATTGATTTGTATTCAGGACTAATTTTCTTGGATGTATTTTGTGATGGCTGAAGTTGCCAATATCTTTATATTTATATATTTAATGTGAATAAAAACCATGTCTGCTACCAGTGAGTCAATCCATTATTTTGAATATTGTGGTCAGAGAGTTCAGCATGTTAGTGTTCTCACGCACTGGCAAATCTAGTGCGTGAGAGAAAGTATTTAATTAAGAAGTTAAAAAATATCATAGTAGTACCAGTACAACACAGAGACATTCGCGTCATCACGCCTACAACAAGAACTAGGATGTGACATATGGTGGCCAGTATGTCTTAAATGACAGAACGAACCTACACTCTTTAACAAGTAAATCGTCGATCGTCTACATATAATCTGGCGTAGAAGTACAAAGGACTATTTTTTTCCAGTATGGCGGCAAAAACAATTGAACGGAACCTAGAAGCCTAACAAACGTTTCTGCAACAACAAGAAATTAACTCAGGTGCCCTGGCTCCAGCAGGATCTCAAATCGATTCCTAGATCTAATTACGTTACCATAGATCTAAAATATAACCAACTAGACTCATAATACAATATCAAGTTGAAGGTAACTTAGCTAGAAACTTCAGCTTACAGACTCATTTTGAACCAAGATTTGATGCAGATTGATGATAAACACTAGGCTCATGCATCTTAACTTTTAGAGATCTACTACTTCAACATCATCATACACATAATAGTCCATTTAATTAATGTGTATGACACTGAATACAGTTATGCCTGATGAGCCGCAATCTGGATGAAAAATTACTGTAGCAATCTCAGAATCTGTCTGTGCTACAACCTGATGAGCCGCAATCTGGGTGAAAATTACTGAAGAAAATCCGAAGCAACCTGTCTGTACTAATCAAGTCCGACGTCATTCAAGTCGACTATTCATCGTGGTGTACGTCATTTGAGACTCACCTAATTATTTGTTCACTGTTCCAGTAACAAATAGTGGTACACTTGGGCACGTGATACCACCATATCGTCTTAACTGACTCCTATCAACATCTTCTGTGAAGAACTTTTCCTGTCTTATACTGCTATTTGAGTCAGTCATTCACTGTTAGATTATCTTCTAGAAGCTCAAGCACTTTGGAGTATATATTGTCACGTATTACGAATTGAATTCTACTTTTAAATGGCTTGCCTAGGGGAACGTGACAATAGAATAGCAGTTGTGTCACTTATAAGAAGTCTGAATTTAATCAAAGACTTACAATGAATAACAAAAAAAAAATGACACAAGAAATCGGAAGGTAAAATATCAACTTAATGTTTAATAAAATATAACTTGTATAGTACTTTTAACTGTATCACATAAAGCAAGAAAAATACAAACATTTACTCAATACAAAATGGAAGGGTTGACCAAAGCCCTTTTACAAAAATGGCATGTAAAAATATTACAATACAAGAGTTTGAAAATGTAATTACAAATACAAGCAAGGCCTTGAAAAATCTTAACTTACACGATAAATGGTATACCACGCACGGGTCACGCAATGTCTCCGCTATTCTGTCTCACGGCTGTCTCCGTATGTCTGTCCGTCAACGTTACGCGAGCGGTCTTTATATAATCTACCACGCGTCGATATCCAGTAATTTCTAGAACAGAAAGTCATCAACACCCAGATCTAGAACGCTCTTCAAAGAGACAGAAGAAAAGAAAAAAAAAACCACCCTCCTTTCAACCAGAGGTACACACATAGGTCAAGGACCGGTCACTGTCTGTGTGGCTTGACGAATAAAAAAAAACTTATTACACAAGGGGCAGACAACCTCCCCGTCTCTCGACCGCAACAGGTCAAAGAAAAAAAAAACAATGCCTAGATACGTAACACCTCCCTCCTAAAAATAAAAAGTTTACATTTCCACGAAATGGAAATCTTTTTAGAATTACAAAAAATATTTACATTACAGAATGTATTTATCATGATATATATATAAAAAAAAATATACATCAAAATACTTTTTACAATCTAGATAAGGCATCGGCGATAACATTTTCGCTGCCTTTTATGTGTTTAAGATCTAGGTTGTACTCTTGTAAAAATAAACTCCACCTGAGAAGTCGTTGGTTCTTGCCAGACATTTTGTGGATAAATGTAAGGGGATTGTGGTCAGTAAATACAACCAGTGGCCATCTGGACCCACTGATATAAAAATCAAAGTGTTGTATAGAAAGAATCAACCCAAGACATTCTTTTTCCACAGTAGAATAATTTCTTTGATTTCTATTAAATTTCTTGGAAAAGAAACAAATAGGATGCTCTACTTGGAAATTATCTTCTTGGTAAAGGACTGACCCAACACCTGTGTCACTGGCGTCAATAGCTAACCTAAAAGGTTTTCCGAAGTCAGGAGCCATCAAAATGGGGGAGCTAGATAATATCTGCTTAATTTGGTTAAAGGCTTTCTGACATTCATCCGTCCAAGTAAATCGGACGTTCTTTCTCAGGAGGTTTGTTAAAGGACTGGCAATGACAGAAAAATTTTCGCAAAATTTTCTATAATATCCAGACATTCCCAAAAATCTTCGGAGTTGTTTCCGATCAGCAGGAATAGGGAAAGCTTGGATAGCTTCTACTTTGGCCATTACAGGTTTCACCTGGCCTTGTCCTACAATATGGCCTAAGTATTGGAGGGAAGCCTGGCAAAAATCACTCTTACTCAGGTTTACAGTAATTTTTGCATGTAAAAGTTTAGTAAAAAGACAATGCAGTTGTTTACAATGGCTAGAAAAATCTTGGCTAAAAATTACTACATCGTCTATGTATGCGTGGCAATTCTCCATGTCAGCAAGCAGAGCATTTATCATTCTCTGGAAAGTGGCAGGAGCATTCTTCATGCCAAATGGCATCACTTTGTATTGGTACAGACCATCAGGGGTGACAAAGGTGGAGATTTCCTTTGCCCTATCAGTCAGGGGAACCTGCCAATAACCTGAAAGTAGGTCTATTTTGGTGATGTACTTAGCGTCACCAATACGATCTATGAGATCGTCTATCCTAGGGATAGGAAACGAATCGGTCTTTGTTACAGCATTTACCTTACGGTAGTCTGTACAAAAACGATAAGTCTTGTCCTGTTTAGGTATCAAGACACATGGAGAGCTCCAGCTACTGGAACTTGGTTCAATGAGGTCATTTTCAAGCATATACTTGATTTCTGACCTAAGTATGGCAAGTTTTTCAGGGTTGACCCTGTAAGGATGCTGCTTGACTGGAGTAGCCTCGCCAACATCTACATCATGCATTATAACATTGGTCTGTTTTGGTACATCAGAAAAAATGTCATTAAATTCATTAATGAGTTTCATGATAACTGGCCTTTCTGTCGAAGACAGATGAGACAGTTTTACATCCAAATTCTGTAATACAAAAGAATTAGGTATTTTGTATTGTCCAAATTTCTCCTTTACAATATCATCATCAATAGGAGAAACATGGCTATTTGAACAACTTTTGACTGTATTTAAAACACAATTACTCTTCTCTGAGTGATCTGGCCGAGATACATAAGGCTTCAGCATGTTTATATGACATAGCTGAGTCTTTTTCCTACGGTCAGGGGTTTTGATTGTGTAATTGAGGTCACTAATTTTGGTCTCAATTTCATAGGGACCAAAATATCTGGCTTGCAAGGGTTGACCTGGTATGGGCAAAAATACAAGCACCTTATCCCCGGGAGAAAATTCTCTAACACGGGCCTTTCTATCATACCAGCGTTTCATGCTGGATTGGGTGTTTTGTAAGTTATTTTTGGCCAGAACACAAGCATCATAAAGTCTATTTTTAAACTTACTTACATAGTCTAAAAGTCCTTCAGTGGCTGTTGGTGACAACAAAGTCTCTTTTATACATTTCAAGGGACCGCGCACCGAATGGCCAAAGACTAAGTCAAAAGGGCTGAATCCCAACGATTCCTGGACGGATTCACGGGTTGCAAACAGCAGCATGTGGATTCCTTCGTCCCAGTCTTTTTCGTGCTCAAAGCAATAGGTTCGGATCATGTTCTTGAGAGTCTGATGGAATCGCTCAAGAGCCTTGCGACTCGGCATGATACGCACTCGACATGCAGTGTTTGATGCCCAACTGAGTCATGACTTGCTTGAAAAGATTGGCCGTGACATTCGTTCCTTGGTCCGATTGGATGGACTTTGGTAGACCAAATAGAGTAAAGAACTTGATTAAGGCCTTTACAATGTTTGATGCTTTTATGTTCCTTAGAGGAATAGCCTCAGGAAACGAGTTGAAGCACACATAATGGTCAACAGGTATTGGTTGCCAGCTTTTGTCCTTGGGAGAGGACCAACACAGTCAATAAGTACTCTGCTGAAAGGTTCTTCAAAGGCTGGAATCGGCTTCAGAGGAGCAACAGGGATCTTTTGATTTGGCTTGCCAACCATCTGACAGGCATGACATGATCGGCAGTACTGGATGACATCTTTCTTCAAACGTGGCCAGAAGAAGTGTGACATAATCTTGTGGTATGTCTTGTGGATGCCGAGATGACCTGACATTGGTGTGTCATGAGCCAGATTCATGATGTACGCTCGGTATCTTTCTGGTAACACGATTTGATGGCATATTCTCCATTCTTCTTCGTTGGATGCGTCTGGAGGTTTCCATTTCCTGAAGAGCATATCATCTTGGATGTAGTAGCACGTTGATGCTAGCTCTGCCTCTTGTGATGTCATTGCGGTTTCTCGGAGTTTGGCGAGCTCTGGATCCTTCTTTTGGTCCTCAATCAACTGTTTTCGAGTTGATGCCGGCTTTTCAGAATTTGGCGTTGGTTCTTCTTCAAGAGAAGCAAAGAATGTGGTGCTCAAGTCCACATCATCGTGGTTACTGTTGGCTTTGATGACGTTCTCTTCTTGAGATGCTTTCAACCTCATTGCCCTTGTTACTGCACACGCTGGATATAACTCTAGGTCTTCCTCGGGTGTGGCAGATAAGTCGGGTGTTTGAGTGACGATGGGTTCGGCTATCACCTTTCCACCTGCTAAGTCATTGCCTAACAGCAATGAGATGCCTTCCAATGGTAATGTTGGTCGGACACCTACAACAACCGGTCCAGTAATGAGATTTGACTTTATGTCGATTAGATGTAGAGGCACATCTATACATCCAAGCTCTACGCCTCGTAACAGGATGCTCTTCCCAGTCGATGATGATTTTGACAAGGGCAAGATACCCTCTAAAAGTAACGATTGTGAAGCACCTGTGTCTCTCAAAATGGTGATAGGTCGTAGACTTGTAGAATCACCGGGTAGTGATACAAATCCTTCCGAAATGAAAGGCTTAAAATCCTCTAATAAAACATCAATTTTGGTTGATGCAGACTGGACTTGGGTCGAACTCTCGCTGGAGTCATTGACATCTTTAGGAGACGCAGTGGAGAAACTCTTTCTTGAGTCAGTAGAACATCTTTTGGATGTATTTGGAGAACTCTTGATGGAGTCATTAGAACATCGGGGTGATGTCTTATGGGAACTCTTGATAGAGTCATGGGAACATCGGGATGATGTATTTGAAAAACTCTTGTTTGAGTCAATGGAACATCGGCTTGATGTATTTGAAAAACTCTTGTTTGAGTCATTGGAACATCGGCTTGATGTATTTGAAAAACTCTTATTTGAGTCATTGGAACATCGGCTTGATGTATTTGAAAAACTCTTGTTTGAGTCATTTGAACACCGTGGAGACATTTTCGGAGAGTCTTGTACAGTCAATACATTTGAAACAGGTGGTGTCGAGGTATTCTTGATATGACTTGATGATGAGGGAATAGACCTCGACGACCACTGTACTGTGCAAGCGCTGACTTTTGAAGGAGCTTTTTTAGTTTCTCTTCCTCAATTTCCAACAATCGTCAACTTTATGGCCTTCTCGTTTGCAGTAGGAACAAGTAGCTTTACTTGTAGTAGGTTTTCTGTCATTTGTACTGCTGTTCTTGATGGAGTTGCTAGCAGTGGCTTGACATCCGTCGTATACTTGGCAAATTGATGTGATATTATATAATCGTCTGCCAACACTGCAGCCTTGTGCACATCTTCCTCGCCACGATCAGCTATATGCGTACGGACGTCCAGCCGCACACAACTCTTGAACTCTTCCATCAGCATTAGGTTCTTGAATTTGGCAAAGTCGGTGCCGATTTCCTTGGAAGTGAGCCATTTCTCAAAGCGTCGCTCCTTTTCCCGCAGGAATTCTACATGGGTTTGGCCATCCGATTTGCGACAATCCCTGAACTGCTTTCGGTAAGCTTCCGGAAAAAGTTCATATGCCTTAAGAATTAAGGCCTTAACAACATTATAATCTTTTTGTTGTTCAATGGTCAAAGTACAAAATACCTCTGCAGCTCTACCAGTCAAAACTGATTGCAGCAAAGTGGGCCACAAAGTTTCAGGTACATTAAAATTTTTCACAGCAAGTTCAAATTGTGGAAAATAATTGTCAATTGTGGCTTCATTAAAGCGTGGAATTATTTTCAAAAATTTTATTGCTTCAGCAGTATGACTGGCAGGGGAAGAATCTGGTCTTACATTAGCAGCTAACTCTAATTTTTTTAACTCTATTTGTAATTTCATTTCTATTTCTTTCTGCTCTCTAGCCGCTGCAAGCTCTAATTCTTTTTGTTTAATTTCCTTCTGGGCTTCTATTTCCATTTGTTTTAATTTTATCTGAAGTTCTAAATCTGATTTACCCTCATCGGGTCTAAGGGTTTCTAAAAGGTCTTCAGAAAACACTTCCTCGTCTACATAATGGATTACAATGTTATCTCTGATTTCTTGTTTAAGGGCATTTGATTTTATTTTTAACCCTAAATGTTTAGAAATAAGGACCAGTTCCTTCCTAGTAAAAGCATCAAGCTCTTCCACAGAGGGATTTGCAAGAAAAACCTGAATATCCATGGCTAACTAACAACTATTACAAGCAAAAAAAAATGTATACAATGTAAATATACAGTACAAAATCAGTACAACAAAAAACCTTAAGAGAGTTTGGTCAATACTATTGATACTTTACTTCCGACTCTTTGACACAAAAAATTTTTTGTTAAAGTCAACTTCGCCTTTACAAAATTACTCAAGTAAGACGAAAATAGGTTCAGAAAAATATCCGGGACGAAAGCCCTCAAACTTCTTTTGTCACGTATTACGAATTGAATTCTACTTTTAAATGGCTTGCCTAGGGGAACGTGACAATAGAATAGCAGTTGTGTCACTTATAAGAAGTCTGAATTTAATCAAAGACTTACAATGAATAACAAAAAAAAAAATGACACAAGAAATCGGAAGGTAAAATATCAACTTAATGTTTAATAAAATATAACTTGTATAGTACTTTTTACTGTATCACATAAAGCAAGAAAAATACAAACATTTACTCAATACAAAAGGGTTGACCAAAGCCCTTTTACAAAAATGGCATGTAAAAATATTACAATACAAGAGTTTGAAAATGTAATTACAAATACAAGCAAGGCCTTGAAAATCTTAACTTACACGATAAATGGTATACCACGCACGGGTCACGCAATGTCTCCGCTATTCTGTCTCACGGCTGTCTCCGTATGTCTGTCCGTCAACGTTACGCGAGCGGTCTTTATATAATCTACCACGCGTCGATATCCAGTAATTTCTAGAACAGAAAGTCATCAACACCCAGATCTAGAACGCTCTTCAAAGAGACAGAAGAAAAGAAAAAAAAAAAACCACCCTCCTTTCAACCAGAGGTACACACATAGGTCAAGGACCGGTCACTGTCTGTGTGGCTTGACGAATAAAAAAAAAACTTATTACACAAGGGGCAGACAACCTCCCCGTCTCTCGACCGCAACAGGTCAAAGAAAAAAAAAAACAATGCCTAGATACGTAACAATATATATATACTATTTCTCATTCTAGTCATTGTTGCCCATATGATTTGTACTAAGCCTTTATTGGATTACTAGTTACCAGTGTAATTAATTCTGTTTGGATTATTGAGCTCACTATTGGATATATTACCTTACTTATTTCAATGATTTATTCGAGGATTGGAGTATCACTGGACAATGGATCTACACTAAGAGGATTGAACTTATCTACATCAGACTACACTAGAAAGCCCCTGTAAGTTTGAATAATAATTGTATGTACTGGTTATACATTGACATAATTTAAAAGTATCCAATAAATTGATGTTGACTATTGAAGATAGTCACTAGTGAGTAACCATTTACATTTTTCATTTTTCTAAGTATTTGTAAGGGTGGCTGGAGAGGGACTATTTTATGACTTTCATAATAATAGGATCTATTAGGGAATATCCTATCTGTTCTTTTACCTTCAATAAGACCCAACGCGTTTGAGGTCATCCTTGTTGGTAGGGAGGTACTAGATCATATTGGGAAATATTTATTAGCTGTTTTAGTCTTGTTTGTATATTTTGTCAGAGTATTCTGTTTGTATTTATATTGTTGTTTGTGTAAATCTCTGTATCTACATATCTGTAATTCTCCTGTCCTATTTCTTCTTTTTATTGATTTTTTTTATAGCAGACTGTGTCGTCATTCATATTGTTTCTGTGTTTTTTATACATTGTACATATATTTTTGCTTCTTTTTAGTTAATTTTTTTTCTATTATAACTGGCATAAACAATAGCCATACATACTTCATATTGAAACATACTTGAACTATTGCATTTGTGAAAAGTATTCATTTAATACATATAATTATTTGAATATATGATTATTAGGAGAGTTCATTGATCTTATATTTATTTTGTAAAAATATAGTGCATCATAACACACTCATTCTCCCAGTGTAATATTTGTAACATATAATATAATACTTGTAACATATTTTTTTTGTGCAACTGTATATTTTGATTTACTTCTTTAACTACTACATTGATACATTAACATTAACCATGGCATCATGTGATAAAATTCTAGAACTTGTAAAAGTCATGGAATTAGAAGGTGATAAAAAGAGACAATTTATAGAAAAAGAATTAGAAAAGGCAGAAAAGAAAGAAAGGGAGGAAAAAGATAGAATAGAAATGAAAGAAAGGGAGGAAAGGGAAGAAAAGAAACAAATTATTAGAGATAGGGCTGAAAAGGATAAAGATAGGGAAGAAAGAGCTGCGGAAAGAGCTCATCAAAAAGAACTAAAAGAACTAGAGACTAAACAAAAAGAAAGTCAGGACAAAGTAGAGTTAGCTAAATTAGAAGCAGCAAAAATTAATCCCAACATTATTACCCAGCAAACTACTAACAAACCATTCATTTCCAAATTTCATAAATTTAATACTAAGGAGGAGGCATCAGAAAACTACATAGTTCAGTTTGAACATATTTCATCCACCTATAATTTAAACAATGAGGATATGGCAAAACATCTGCTGGCTAATTTATCTGGAGAACCCCTAAACATAATAAGCACACTTACAACTGAACAAAAAAAAGACTACCTTGCTGTTAAAACTAGACTTTTGGAACATTTTGGAAAAAAGTGAAGACTATTATAGAAAACTCTTTAAAAAAATTAAACTAAATAAAGATGGAGACTTCAATAGAATTATATTTGACATGAAGGCAAATATGCTTAAGTGGTTAGAACTAGCTAAGTGTGACATTAAAGATCCAATTCAAATTTTAGACATGATCCTAATTGACAATGTACTATCCAATGTAACAGACTTAGTGTTTACTTTTCTTAAAGAAAAGAAGGTAAAAACAGAAACTGATCTCATTACTAATCTAAACCTTTTTAAAGATAGCCATCCTGGTCATACCATGGATAAAAGAGACCTACATCAACTAGCCGCAACAGTCAGTACATCAAACAGTAATACTAATGATAGATTTAAATTCTCTAACTCAAAGACTTGCTTTAATTGTGGCAAGAAAGGCCATGTTAAAAGCCAATGCAGACAAACTAATACTAGCAACTTTAGATATAGAAGTTACACTAATTACCATAACCCTAGCAACTACAATAAAAATTATTACAACAATCCTAGTAACAATAATAACCAATATACAAACTACAGATCAAACCAGAGTGCAAGCCCTAGAGAAAGAAGAAGCCTTAGAAATAACAACTTCTATTACAATAATTATAATACTAACAGACAATCAAGGAGGGACACATACAACCATTAGTCTAATTACAATACTAACTATCAAAACAGAAACAGAAATAGAGGCAATAACAATAACAACATTATTAGAGTAGGAAATTTATCAGGATATACTAGTTGGCAAACTATCATGAGAGAATTTAGTAATGTTGCACATGTTAAATGGGTAGATATAAGAACTCAAGATAGATCAAATAAAATTGCATTTGTACACTTAAACACAGTAGAAGATTGTTATAGAATTATTAAAGCATTCAATAACAAGTTATTTAGAGGAAGATACATTACTGTTAGCTATGAAAATGTTTAACTTCATAATACAATTAGAAACAACTGACATTTTTCAATCAGGTCAAGCTGACATTTTTTTTTCTAGTTATCATGTAACTAGGTCATGACATATTTTTGTTACACTTGTATCATTTTATTGGGTCATGACATTTTTCCTTTCATTGATGCTATTGTACTATCATTTTTTTTATTAACTGTGCATTACATATTTATTTATCACAATTTGTCAATAACATAGAATATCACAATAACTTGATGTGCTAATAATTTATATAGTTAGTAAACACAGTAATGTAAACAAACACATTGTAAACAACAGTAAACTACTTGAACTGTTGACCTAAATTTTTTTTTTTGGAAACTCACAAATGTAAATATTGTTGATTTTTTTCCAAGTGGTACACACTTGAATGTTATCATTTTTTATACTATTCTACTTTAAATACCACATATGTGTGCTAGCAATAGCAATTATAGACAATGTCACAGTAACCTTATATAACGGTGACAGAACTTAAAGTAATACTGAACATAAATATACTTATATAGATGTATGTAAAAAAAATTTGTTGAACTTCAATAAATTCACTTAGTGTGTCAAATGATACACATTGGTTGTGTTATATCATAGAAATAATTTGATGTAAAATGACTTTAAAATTTTATTTTTTCTTCTCTTATAATTGAGATGTCAATGTATGTTAACAGGAGGAGCATATAGCAATTAAACATGCTCATGCAAAACATTTAAATATAATGTAACTATACTTCAGGAGAATAAAGTCTTAACTTGTATTGATATTTTTTTCAATAACATACTTGTACAGTAGATGTAATCATACTAATGTATATTTTTCTAAGCAAACATTTTGAAAGTTGAACAATGCATTTGTTAATTAGTATATGGAACCATTCATAGTTAGAATGAATGACATAACATTAATATTTAAGTATAATTGAGTAAGCAGTATTGAGATGATTAATTAGATCAGCTTCACATTATAGATTAAGCTAATAGACATATATATATATATAGAACAATAATATCATATGTACTTTTGTAAAAGATTTTTTTCAAAAATCTTTTCTAGGGGAAGGGGCGTATGTCACGTCAGTTTTAGAACCCCTGTAATATTTTGTGACTAGTAATCACTGAACCATTCCGTACACGATTCGCACGAGATTTTGTTTTTTGGGCGGAAGCTGACCACGAGGTGGACAAGTCAGTTGATTTTATAGACTCTGGTAAGAGAGGAGTGTTTTGGATATTAATGTACAAGTAGAGTGTCATTGAATTGATTTGTATTCAGGACTAATTTTCTTGGATGTATTTTGTGATGGCTGAAGTTGCCAATATCTTTATATTTATATATTTAATGTGAATAAAAACCATGTCTGCTACAAGTGAGTCAATCCATTATTTTGAATATTGTGGTCAGAGAGTTCAGCATGTTAGTGTTCTCACGCACTGGCAAATCTAGTGCGCGAGAGAAAGTATTTAATTAAGAAGTTAAAAAATATCATAGTAGTACCAGTACAACACAGAGACATTCGCGTCATCACGCCTACAACAAGAACTAGGATGTGACATGACTGTACCAAAATAGTGAGGAGTATCATTGTGTATTGGAAGAAGACTACTTAATCTTAAACCATAATAGTGAATTGTCAAGGGAAAGTTTGTCGGGTTTCTAACTACTTGACCTACAAATTTTAGCCTTAGCGAATGTATTTTTGTTTTGACATCATGTAAGTTTATCCCCCCATCCTCTTTGTTTTGAATGAGTGTAGTGTGCTTAATGCTCCTAATAGTGTTTTTAAATATAAAGCTTCTAATTAACTTGTTCAGCTTGTTTATGAATTTAGGAGGTGGCTCTGTAATGTTAGCTAAATAGACAATCTTTGGAATGACCAAACTATTTATCAATACAGCTCTACCAAATATTGTAGAACCTGTGTGCTGATACACTACTGATACAGTTTAATCAAGTTTGTGGCTTTGACAAAAATATTCTCCCACTGATCTTTAAAATAGAATAAAGGATTACAGGTATAGACAATACCACAAATCTTGATTTTATCTACAATTTTGAAAGCGCAATTCTCTTTGAATTTCCATTTCCCTAGTCCCATTACAGAGGATTTATTTATATTTATTTTTGAACCACTAGCTTCTCCGAAAAGTGTAAATATCTTTAGTATATTCTCAATATCTTGCTCTGAAGATGGAAAAAAGGTTGTATCATCCGCATAGGCTTTGACTTTGATGGTTGAGAAGGAACGACCCGGTATATTTATCCCAATAATAGAGGGGTCAGATCTTATAGATTCCAAGAAGGGTTCCAAGCAAAGGATATACAAGAAGGGGGATAAGGGACAGCCCTGTCTGACAGACCTTTGTATGAGGATACTCCTACTGAGAGAATGATTAATTATCAATCTACTTGTTGCATTTGTATAGACAAGCTTTATATATCTGATTTACAGGGAACTTATTTTACATTTCTCAAGCACATTGAACAAGAAGCTATGGCTTACTCGGTCAAAGGCTTTTTCTTGATCTACAGATAAAAGAGACACATTGAGGTTTTTATCCTTACTGTACATGATAAAATCCCGTAAAAAATGCGTTATGCCGTCTATGTTTCTGTCAGGGATACAACAGTACTGGTCACATCCTATAAGTTAATGAGTGGTTTCATTCTTAGGAAAATCATTTTTGTGAGAAGTGTATAGTGTGTATTGAGAAGTGAAATGGGCCTATAGTCGCTAGGTGAATTGTTATTTTCAGATTTCTTGGGTAAAAGTGTAATGAATGCTTTGTTAAAATTTGGGGGAAATTGTCCCAGTCGAATGGCGTCGCTATATAGTCGCAGTAAGAGAGGACCCAGCAGGGGGAAGAAGGTTTTATAGAGTTCAAAGGTTAAGCCATCTGGACCGGGTGATTTATTGTTCTTAGTCGAGTCCAGGGCAGTCCTGAGTTCGTCTAGCGTAAATGCACTCCCTTGTCCAGCTGCTTGCAAAATTTTAGAAAATTATCTTGAGCATCAGTATATACTGGCTCTTCACTGTATATAGTAGTGAAGTGTTTTGAAAAAAATATTCTTAATATCTTCATAATTATCTACTTTATTCCCCTCACTATCCATGATGCGGTTTATTATTTTACTTGATTGCACATTCTGTTCAAACGATAGGAATAGTTTACTAGGACCTTCATTACTAAAGTAAGTTTTACACCTAATCTCAGCACCCCTATATGTATACTTGTTTAATTCTTCTAGTTTTAAAAGAGTTTCTGTTTTAACGATTTTTTGGGATTTAAATATTTATTTGAAGTAATTTTCACTGTACTAAAAAAAAGATAATACACAGTCATTTTGAGCTTAATGAAACAATTTTAAAAATGGTTTATAATAGTCTGCATAAAACACAAGTTGTCCTACAGAGTTCAGAGAAAAAAGGTTTATATAGACAGCCATGGGTATACGTAAAGAAGTGTTCGGGAAGACAGTGGTATACAAAAAAAACTGTAGTCATCTGTCTGTCTATGCAAACCATTTTAAATTTGCAGTTCTGGTCAAACAACTGAAATGTATTCAGTAATCAGCACCCCAGACGTCGTACACGTACACTCATTCTTAATCTTCGGAATCGAAGACGTTGCCATGAAGTCAGTTATGAGTAAGTTTTAGTGTTAAACCAGAAGAAAGAAAGGATTAAATTCGATTACTGGATTTACATAGCATCGATGTACGCAACAGAATGAAAAGAGTGACATTTATTCACATCATAAGGAGTATAAGCCAGTGTCAGGAGGATGGAGAGCGCGACCTCAAAAAAAAAAAGCATGCCCCATGTTTGTTTGTTCGACCTTCAGAATGGAAGATTATATTGAAGATTATATTGAAGATTATAATAATTATAATTATATTTGGTCGAGAGGCTAAGTGCGCTTGAAGTTGGTTTGGCTTGGCTACCTAGAGAGGGTTCGAGGTTCGACACCCGACTCGGGCAGAGTTGTGTTTACTGAACGCCTAAAGGCAGCACGGAAAACCAACTCCTAGATACCCCCTCCCCCCCCCCCCAACAAATGAGATTGAACCAAAGCGCTCTGAGCATGCTATAAGCATGAAAGTAGCGCTATATAAAAAAAAAAAAACTATTTATCGCACTGGCATTTTCAATATCGAATGACACCCCAAAACGACGATTTTGTCTATTTGTCCTGTAGATTTTCATGAGTTTTCAGCTATGGAGGCGGATAAGACCAGACCGAAATGGTGCATGGTGGCAGCTTAAGCGTCATGAACAGACAGTCCTAGGCCAGTTACGTGTTGGCGGCTGCCCAGTAGCATGTTTGTTACTAAAGAGGTTTCTGATACGGTAAACTTCAGAATAGTGTGACTACTTCAAGCACTCCTTTACAAATAGAGGTCTACCATGTAACTACAAGCGTAATGAATCAGATCTCCCTGAGAACAAGGTTTGGCGAGACGTTACACGGTGTAAAATGAAAATACATCTAAATTCTAGGACTACGCCTTTCACGTCTGCAGTTTCTTTTCTCTTCATCCCAGCATACTTCCTCCACGTGATCTAAGCCCCGCCTCTTGATTTATAAACTATTTATAGACTATTACATCATTTCCGGAACATGCATCCTTACGGAGATTTGAACAAACAAAGCTGGAGCAACAAATATGTCTGCTTTTAAGTAAATTTTTTTCTTGTATTCAAATGTATAAGTTTACCTAATTAAAAAATATTAGACATATAAGTGATATTTGTTTAGGGAGGGGCTAGAGCAGAAGTTGGCAGGGTCAAGGTCGTGTATTACGTCAGAGCTTACATCAATTTACTTAAATTGTTCACATCACTAAACATGGAACTTAAAAGAGTATAAAAAAAAACAAATCCAAGAGAAGCCCCTTGTGTGGGCCTCAAAGCCTGTGAAAAATTCGAACTCATTAATTAACGAACTGCTTAGAAAGCACGCGCCGGAATAATTTATTCACCAAAACTGAACTCTGCATTGCCCCCACTCTCCACCTTCATTTCTCTCTCTCTCTCTCTCTCTCTCTCCCTTTCTCACTCTTCCACTCCCTGTGTTCCAGCTGCCCCTTCCTTTAAGTTAAAACAGTATTACACAAAACCCTTGTGTTTTAAAGCTTTTATAATAATCAGAGGGCGGTACTGCTGCAGACCTGCCACATCACCAGAAAATTCCTCAGTGGAACCTGTTTAAGGGACTACGATGAATTGTGTTTCTCTTCTCTTATCTTATATAATACAGACGTTACTTCAAAAAAGAAGATGATTACGTCCTACGCGTCATGCATCTAGTCATGCAAATTAACCAATGACTTAAATTCTTCCAAGTCACTGGTTTTCCTGGCTAGCTCAGGCAATACATTCCATGCTCTAATAACACTAGGGAAGAAGGAGCATTTGTACAAATTTGTCCTAGCATATGGGATGAGAAATGTGCCTCTATCTTTGTGTCTTTCTGAGAATATTATTACTCCGGTGGGAAGCGTGGTCGAGAGGCTAAGTGCGTTTGAACTTGGCTTGGCTTGGCTACCTAGAAGGGGGCTCGAGGTTCGACACCCGACTCGGGCAGAGTTGTGTTTACTGAGCGCCTAAAGGCAGCACGGAAAACAAACTCCTAGATTCCCCCTCCCCCCCCCCCACCGGTCCACAAATGAGATTGGACCAAAGCGCTCTGAGCATGCTATAAGCATGAAAGTAGCGCTATATAAAAGCTATAATAATAAATAATTTTTGTTTTGTTTTCTCTTTAATGAAACTCGACCCTGGCAGCGCCAGAGAATGAATACTCGTTCGTTTCTGACATAATGATAATAATAATAATAATACTATTGCCTGGGAAACTACTTTGAATTTATTTATCTTTTAATGTATTTCGATTCTGGTAGTGCCAGAGAAAAGAAAAAAAAAAACAACTATTAGATCTAGCTCATATTTGATGATAATGATAACAATCACAGTATTATTTTGTTTATTATGGATCTCGGTACAGGTGAAGTTGGTAACATATCTAATATATAAATGTAAGGAGTATGTATGTATGTATGTATGTCCCGAATAGAAATCAAAACCGTTTGACCTAACCCTAGCCTCGTGCTCAACTCTACCTACCGTCAGCGATGACGGAAGAATCTCGTTCTCTCAAACGAGATGTTATTTGCTCTAACGGCTGCTATGGATTTGAATTTCGAAATAACTCGACTCAATCCTACCATTGCATTCCCTTCCAGCGCTCATCGTGGATTGTACTCTGTCTTTGTTTATATATACCAGGGATAATAATAATAATAATAATAAGGCTTGTCTTCGAGTCCGAAGATTAGTGAGGAATACAGTATTTCCCGTGGCTGCGCAGCCCCAGCTGTGACCAACATATTTTACCACATCCAGGGCAAGCATACCCATTGTCCGCAGGTGGTCGATTTAGATTTTCTATTCGTCGTCTGCGTTAGTCCTCGGCAGCGGATTTTCTATACCAGGGATAGTGGTCTAATAATAACCAGTTCTAATAATAACCAGTTCTAATAATAACCAGGTCTAATAATAACCAGTTCACAATGACGATGTAGATCTAGAATTCACAAACAGGATCTACACAGCTTCATTTCATTTTGAAATAACACGACTCTCAGACGTGTAATAATTGTACATTGAGATTTTCCGAGCCGGCGCTAACAATTCTCAATCGCTTCGTTTACTTGTTGACAAAGTTTTTTTTTAAAAAGCAAGACTCGTATCCTATTGGCTGCGCCTGGCAATTGTCAATCACGTGAGGAGCCTCGAATAAAGGTTACGATAATATTACATTAAATCTTGCACATAGATTTCTGGATGCGCTCATAACAAAGTGTCATTGAAGCGTATTGAAAGACCGCCATTGAGAGAGCCTGTAGATTTGTTTACCGAGTATAGCTTGATCTGTTTCAATTTCCGGACATAAATCTTCCTAGGCAATAGAGATGCTTATTGTCTCGTCTTCCTGGAGCTGTGACAAGGGAAGCAACTGTGTTTATTTTTTATAACAGATTGTCGGACTTGCAAGAAATGTGTCTCGCGTTTAATTTTTTTTTTTTTGCCTTTCATTCGGTTGCTGAATTGATGTCGTAAAATATAATTGATTTATTGAGCTCACGAGAACGCGTTGAGTATATTTGATAATATTAATATTTTGGGTGAAGTGAATTGTCGTAATTGAATCAGATCAAAAGAGTTTGGTCTGAAGTGAATTTGATTTTTGGAGGAAAAGGAAGTCGTTGAGGCTCTTACAGGCTTGCGTTTCATATTGTGTGTGTTTGTATGTCCAGACGTCATGGAGTGATCAGCTGTTTGTACATAGTGTGTTTGTATGTCCAGACGTCATGGGATGATTAATTGTTCGTACATAGTGTTTAATTGTTTGTACCAAGAGTGTTTGTATGCCTAGACGTCATGGGATGATTAATTGTTGGTACATAGTGTGTTCGTATACTCAGACGTCATGTAATGATTAACTGTTGGTACATAGTTGTTGTATGCCAAGACGTCATGTAATGATTAACTGTTGGTACATAGTGGTTGTATGCCAAGACGTCATGTAATGATTAACTGTTGGTACATAGTGGTTGTATGCCAAGACGTCATGTAATGATTAACTGTTGGTACATAGTGGTTGTATGCCAAGACGTCATGTAATGATTAACTGTTGTACACCGTATGCGGCCTTACACGTTAAAACATTCCATCCTATTACACACATGGAATCAGTATTTCTAAAAGGTGGAGAGCAAGTGCTTAAATGGCGCACACAAATAAAAAAAAACATAACATATCAACACTATCTTTCTTCTGTACACCGGATACACCAAAAACTTATTATGCCTAATAGTTTTCCCCGCTATATTGGAAACCTCCAATAGGCTCAGAACATAATAAAAAAGGTTACAAAGACAGTTTGTGTGGAAACACAAACTCAAAATCGGCCCCGAAGTGGTCCACCCAGGCAGGCTTCAATATTTTTCAGAAAGAACATCCGAATGAAATTTTATCAAAGACAAATGACAGATAAGATCAAAGAATAGGTGAAAGTGAATGTAAAGTTAGATGTGAACCTGGCCTAACTAGTTCCACTTTCAGACCTTGTAGTCTATAGGGCAGATGATGTAAAGTTCATCAGTTTTTTTGTGGCTTACGGTTAACGAGGGTGTCATGTAGCCAGCACAACGACCAACCGCCTTTACTTTTCCCCAACTAATGTCAAGTACCCAGTAGAGCTGGGTGGATTCAGAGGCGCCCAAAGATTCCGAAGTTGAAAATGCCAGTCTTCAACAGGATTATAATTGATCTAATTGTTTTAGAGTGACTTCATATGCTTTGGATCCACTAGTCAAGAAACTGCAAGATTACAAATACAAGATTACTATTCGTTTTAAATTATGTCTAACTTATAATGCATACTAAATAGATTTTTCTCTTTAAAAAAATAGTAAACATTTGTTTGTGTGTAAATATAGTACTTAGTATACAGAACTTACATAATTTAACAATAAAAATATAAAAACAAAAATTTTTGACAAAAAATCTACAACTGTTTGCATAAATGTGTTAAAAATATGGAAAAAAAACTGTCGCCCCTAATATAGTGCCTCAAGTATTTGAATGTTAAAGTGGTGTATATTTATGGAAAAAAAACTGCTTCCATAAGTGATTTTAAAAAATTCGATTTTTTTGTCTAAAATATTGTGATGTCGGATTTTCACTATCTTTTCTAGTTTACGAGATCTAAACGGGACGGACGGACATACATTTCACACAAAACTAATAGCGTCTTTTCCCCTTTCGGGGGCCGCTAAAAATCAGAAGAAATAAATATTACAAAAAGAATCCGATGAGCTACACAAAATGAACATCGAAAGAGGGTAAATATTAAAAAAAATAAATTAGTTATTAGAGTAGGCCTAACCAAATAAAATATATTAGAAGACGTTTCCAGATATGCAGAATATAAAGTTACAAAATCTTTATCTTATAATAAATGAAAAGTTTTGTTTTTTTGTTCATGTTTCGGTGCTCCTTCAGATTTGAAAATTATTAGAAAATTATTAGATCCTAGCCAAAGACCCCCAGGGGAGGGGGGGGGCGAAAGACAGTCCAGAGCGCATGCTACTTGGAATCCTCACATTTATAAAAACAATGAAGAAATCCAACAAATCATTAAGGCTCTATGGACAGACATACAACAATCAGACAGCACAGGCGGGAAAAAAAAAAGGATACGAGGATATTAAAATCTGAACGGATGGTAGAAGGATGGAAGAATGAAAGACGGGATGAATGTGGATGTTTTGTAAGAGTTGTCCTTTCCATGATGACGTTTTCTTCGTACATCGTCGTGAGCATGTGTTCACAAAGTGTTAGAGTTGTCTATCGTGTCATTGAACTCCTTCCATTCTAGCCATATACAAGGCGGACAGGGCGTTTAAATATATCTATAGTAAAAGTGATAACAAGGAAACCCGGAGCCTCCACAACAGAGATAAGAACAAATTATCAACATTTCTACGGGTCAGAACTTTTAAGTAGTTTATTCGACATTTTTTTTTTTTTGTCGCCGCGTTTTAATCGCCAATACTTTACATCTTACGGGTGGCGAAAGTGCCGTTGTTAAAACTGCCCGCCAGTAGCGTGCTCGTGATATGTCAATGTAGCTCCGGATTTACGACAGTGCGTCAAACTAGAGCAGGGGTTCTCAACCTGTGGGTCTTGACCCCTCTGGGGGTCGATTGACGATTTGCCAGGGGTCGCCTAAGACCATCGAAAATTTGGATTGTTATTGTCTACTCTTCTATTGGTGTGTTTGTGGGTGGGGGGGGGGGGAGGTCGTGGCAAAATAGGGAATGCTTTAAGTGGACTTTAGTAACGCTTTCAAAAGAGTCTAGGAACTTAATAATAACAATACCATGTTACATTCAAAGCTTTATTTCACTGAATGACAAACAACTACACACATAGTAGAGTTCACAACACGGACTACGAAATACGGTCAGTACACAGGTTAACAAATGTAACAAACACTAAAGGGTGGCAATCCAAATAAGCAAATTCACGACATTCACCCCACGTTTAAATTTTATACATATGACACAACATCAAGTAGTCAAAGCAAATACAAAGATTAATAAGCATAAGCATCTAAACACATCTGCAATACTGGTTAATAGCAAACTGTTTATCAAACACATTAGTCTATTATACAGCAACTGTTTATCAAACACATTAGTCTGTTAAACGCGGTAGTTGGGTCTTGATTTTCTTTCTCTTAGGTTGTAGCGGCAGTTTGGATCGGCACTATTAGTACTATCAGTATCAGTACTAACAACATTACTTGGTGACTCGATGGTCGGGGCTTCAACCGGGTCCACTTCCCCCGATAGGGTTGGTTTGGTTGTTCGGTTAACAGGAGGGTTCAGAGAAGAGTTCTCTGCGTTGTTTTCTGTTTCGCTTTGAAGTGAGGGTGTCGCATTCCTGAACGAAGCGTCTCTCAGCACAGGGGGTCTCACATTCTCTGTGAAACAGTCTTTTTCTTTGGGTGCCAACAATCTTAAAGAAACTGTTTCTTCTCGGCCCGTAGATGTTTTGATAAGAGCGTATTGAGGGTTGCTATTCACAAGCTCTACCTCCTCTGTTAAAGGGTCATACTTAGAGGATCTATTATTTCTTTTTAACAACACGGGACCAGGAGATGTTAACCACGTTGGTAGGGATGTTCCAGAAGTACTTCTGCGATAGTATCCAAAGAGTCTCTCATGTGGAGTTTTATTCGTCGCCGTACACAAAAGTGACCGAATTGAGTGCAACGCATCTTGCAATACTAGTTCCCACCGAGACGTACTCAAGTCCTGGGAGTGTAAAGCTAAGGTTATAGCTTTCCAAAGGGTACTGTTCAGTTTCTCTATTTGACCATTTCCTCTAGGATTGTAGGCCGTGGTCCTGCTCGTAGCAACTCCTCTTTCGTTAAGGTACTTCTGTACTTCAGCAGACATAAAGGAAGTACCTCTGTCGGTATGGACATAGGAAGGTAGCCCAAATAAGGCGAACAACTCATTTAGGCATTTAACAACAGTAGCAGATGACATATCTGGGCATGCAAAGGCAAAAGGAAACCTAGAGAATTCGTCGATCATGGTAAGAAGATATTTATTGCGTGAGTTGGAAGGGAGAGGTCCCTTAAAGTCCATGCTTATTCTTTCGAATGGCTGAGTGGCTTTGATTAATTGTCCTATTGGTGGCCTGAAGAATCGAGGTTTAAGTTCAGCACATGACTGGCACTGGTTGATCACTGTTCTGACGTCATCGGTGGAAAAGGGTAGATTTTTTGATCTCACAAAATGTAGCATTCTTGTTACACCAGGGTGACACAAACTATTGTGGAGTAGTTTTAGGTCGTTACGTGACATTGCGGATAAGTAGCGATTTCTGCTGAAAGTGTCAGCAGCAGTGTTCTGTGTACCTGGTCTGTAAACGACGTCGTAGTGAAAGCAGGATAGCTCTAACCTCCACCTTTGGATCTTCTCATTCTTGATCTTGCCTTTATTTTGCCTACAATACATAAAGGACACGGATCGCTGGTCTGTGACAAGGGTAAAGGGTCTTCCAATAAGAAAGTGTTTCCACTTTCTCAAAGATTCTACTATTGCATACGCTTCTTTTTCCACTGATGAGTGCCTTCTTTCGCTTTGCGATAGTGTCCGGGAAAAGAAAGCCACAGGCCGGCCATCTTGATTAAGTGTAGCTGCTATAGCTATGTCAGACGCATCTGTCTCCACTGTTAGCGGGCGAGTGTAATCAATGGTGTACACGGCAGATTCCTCGAGCTCGTCCTTTAGGTTCTGGAATGCTTGTTTGACTTCCTCAGGGACAGGAAATCGTTTATTTCTAGCTAAGAGGCTGATTTTGTCTGAGAAGTTAGGAATCCATAGAGAATAATAAGCCAGCAGGCCCACTATTCGTTTCTGTTCTCGCAGGTTCGACGGAGCATTTAATTCCCGCAAGGCTGTGAATCTTTCTGGGTCAGGCTTGAGCTGACCTTTAGATATTTCGTATCCCAGCAGTCTGACACTATGTGTTCCAATCTCACTTTTAGCTTCGTTGAAGGTAATACCATACTTCTGAGCTACTTTGAAGAATCTCTGCAGGTTTCTATCATGAGATTTGGTATCACATCCACAGATGGTCACATTATCTACATAAGCGAATGTATTTTCTAGTTGCTCATCTTCGATTATTTTATCTATGGTTCGCTGGAAACAAGCCACTCCATTTGTAACTCCAAATGGAATTCTTCGAAACTGGTAAAGTCTACCCCCAGCCTCGAAAGCTGTATATGGCCTTTCTTCTTCTTTAATCGGGATCTGATGATAAGCATTTTTGAGGTCCAGAGTGCTGAAGACAGAAAATTGTGATATCTTCTCTGCTAATTCATCCATTCTTGGCATGGGATAGGCGTCTAGCAGCGTAAATCTGTTGATCGTCTGACTGTAGTCAATAACCATCCGTCTTTTGTGCCTCTCATTGGCTGTTATTAGAACCTGTGCCCGCCAGGGGGACTTTGAGGGTTCTATTACTTCTTCTTTGAGTAGTCTCTGAATCTCATCATTAATAAACTTAGAGTCCTGTAGTGAGTGTCTGCGTGACTTAGTTGCCACTGGGGTGCAGTTTGGAGATAAGTTACCAAAAAGACTAGGCGCCTCTACTTTAGCTGGTCTAAGGGTACTTACGCACAGAGGTGGTCTCTTTCCACTAAAAGGAATCTGTAGATTCTCGTGTAGGCTTATGAAGTCCAAGCCTAAAATAACATCTGAACACAGTCCATCTAAAAGTGACAGTTTAATATTTTCATATGTTTCATCTTTGAGTTGAATGGTAGCAAAGGTATGGCCTTCAGTAACTCGAGACAGGTGAGTAGAAGCCATAAATATTCTGTCCACGGAGGTTTTTATCGGCCATTTGTGACTCCTGGCAACTCGAGCTGATACATAACTCTCACAGCTTCCAGTGTCTATCAAGGCTTTAAGTGGCACCCCATTGAGAAGAATCAAGGAGGTCGATTTGCCTAGTCCTAAAGAGTGCAACATAGCGAGGGCAAATGCAGTAGATTTTCTTGACTTGCAAGATCTCTGAAAATGTCCCTTCTTGCCACACTGATTACATGTGGCTTCACGTGCGGGGCACTCATTACGAGGATGTCTTCCTCTGCCACAGAAGTAACACTTGGTAGATATAGCGCTTACCTCTTGTTTTGTTTGAGTCGAATTAATCGAGGCTCGTAGATCAGGCAACTGGGGAGCGACAAGATCAGCAGGGTGTTCACTTACAGCATTTGTAGTAGCCCCACTAGTGGATTCTGGCTGTGACTCGTACAACAACGAATGTTGATAGGCGTGTTCAAGTACTCTGGCTTCCTCAAATGCATCCTTTAACTTTAAATCTGTTTTCTCTAGGAGACGTTTTCTAATGCTGTTGGAGGCAATCCCTGTGATGAATGCATCGCGTATGGACTCGTCACGATGTTGCTCAGCTGTCACGGCTTTGAAATTGCAATCCTTGGATAGACTGCGGAGTTTTTGTAGAAAGGCGTCAACGCTTTGACCCTGTTCTTGTCTGCACGTGGCTAACTTGTGCCTTGCGAAGACTTCGTTATTGGGCTGCACATAGATGTTGTTTAGTGACTGGATTGCTTCCTCATATGTTTCCTTGTCACTAATCATCTGGTACACCGATGGCGAAATGTAGTTAATTAGTAGTTTTTTGTTATCTACATTTTCTATAGTAACTACAGACACAAAGTTTTTAAATGTTTCGTACCAGTGCAGCCACTTTTCTTGTGCTTGAGGTGCGGTAGGTTCCACGTCGAATCTTTCAGGCCGAAGTAGTCTATCCATGTTTAGACAGATTCAGTGAAATAAATTGTTGTACTTAATAATAACAATACCATGTTACATTCAAAGCTTTATTTCACTGAATGACAAACAACTACACACATAGTAGAGTTCACAACACGGACTACGAAATACGGTCAGTACACAGGTTAACAAATGTAACAAACACTAAAGGGTGGCAATCCAAATAAGCAAATTCACGACACTACACAAAAATCCTGCGCCGGTGCCTCCACATACTTAAATCCGGCCCTGAATGTAAGGATAGAAAGACAGAGGGATAAAAAAAAAGAAGGTATTGCAAGATGGCTGAATGTAAGAGGGAGAAATGTAACAAAAGATGTACTATTTAAAACAAAATAATTCGATGTTAGGAATGAAAGAAAGGATAACGGATGAAACAATGGAAGGATATAAGGATGAAAGGATGAAACAATGGAAGGATATAAGGATAAAAGGAAGAAACAATGGAAGGATATAAGGATAAAAGGATGAAACAATGGAAGGATATAAGGATAAAAGGATGAAACAATGGAAGGATATAAGGATAAAAGGATGAAACAATGGAAGGATATAAGGATAAAAGGATGAAACAATGGAAGGATATAAGGATAAAAGGATGAAAAAAATGGAAGGATATAAGGATAAAAGGATGAAACAATGGAAGGATATAAGGATAAAAGGATGAAACAATGGAAGGATATAAGGATAAAAGGATGAAACAACGGAAGGATATAAGGATAAAAGGATGAAACAACGGAAGGATATAAGGATAAAAGGATGAAACAATGGACCTGCAACAATAATATATTGACAAAGAAAACAATTTGTGGTTGAGAATAACGCTACCAGTGAATTCCCTTACCAGTACCCTGTAATCGAAAAAAAAAAATCAATTGAGTAAATTTGAAGTGAAGTGAGTGAATCGTGTACAGAATGATTCGATTCTTTGAATAGCTCAACATGATTACTGAGTGAATCGACATACGTTTCAAGTACTTACTAGAGGTCTACAAGTCCATCATTAGTAATCTTCAGAGAGTCATCCTGTACAATGAATCGCAAAGCCATGTTACCTTAAAGAGTAGATACCAACAAAAAAAAAGTGCATAGGCGCGCGTGCGGGATTGCGTAATGATTTTTTTAAATATAAAAATTCAAACAGATGTCTACCATTAATGAATATGAAAGTAAAATCAGAAAAATAGGTTGTGGGGAGGGTGATAGCATGTCTGTCACATAAACACACGAAACGGCATTCTATTTGATCAGGCAGCCATTTATAAGTCTATAGGTCATGGCTAAAACAGCGAAAATTATTTGATATCACTAGAATATACCAAGCCAACCTGGACATAGACAGCTCGGCAACCTTCCAAGGGGAGAGTACAAAGTACAGCAGCGACAATACACAACACAAGAATTACAGAAATGGAAATTAAACTGGAGCCTATCTGTCCTCTACGGAAAAATATGTAATTATTAAGAGTGAGAAACAAGCTAAAACAATTAAAAAACTGCTTACTTTAGTCACGGTAAACCAGTTACACAGACTTAACTCTTTCTCTCCTAACTGACGATACCAGCGTTGATTCCACCAGAATGTGGTAAATAATTACGGAGAGAAAGAGTTAAAGGTCACACAGTATCTAGGTGTTGTGATTGATGAAAATGTATCATGGAATCCTAATACTGATGAAATGATTACAAAATCAAACCAAGCATTTGGGTTTATTACAATGAGTTTCTACAAACCCAATCAGAACATAAAGCTGAAATGCTATTTAACCCTTAAAGTGCTGAGCTGTTTTACAATGAGCTTATACAAAATGGAGTTACAAATCTGATGTTTAGAGGCTAAACTACCACACGCATTTTAAGGGTAAACCTTGGTTAGATCAATATTGAAATATGCGTCTTTTGAGAACCGACATCTCGAGAATACTGAATAAACAGCCTTGAGCAGAGGCGTAGCTAGGAATTTTCTATCATTTGGGGGCCAGGGGGGGGGGCTTGACCTCTTTGTGGGCCCCTGCAATTTGCGTAATATTTATAATTTAATGTAAAAAAAATACTCATTTGGGCCCCCCCTCAAGTTAGGGCCCCGGGGAATTTTCAATTTCTCCCCCCTCATCCCCCCCCCACCCTAGCTACGCCACTGGCCTTGAGATTTATAACAAACGAATATTCACATCTGATTGGAATAAAATCGTTAGTAAAGTCACTAAATTTAGAGACGCTTCAGGACAGAAGGCTAAAAAGTAAAGTAGCAATTATATATAAAGCGCATAATTGACAACAACAAAAACAAAACCAAATTTAAAAAAAAAACAGCTGATTTGAAGCGAGAACATTTGTTAAAGAAGGCCTGAACACTGACCTGCAACGTCACAGCTTAGACCAATAGCAGGTTGTGACGTTGCAGGTTCAGTGTGGAGGCCCTCTATAACGAATGGCTTCGTCCGAAGTCTCTTATTGACATCTACGACTAGATTAAAATATGGATGCGTGTAGGACGAAGTCATTTTCTTCTTATCTTATACAAATGTGAACCCTCATGAAACCTTAAGACAGGACATGGGTACCTTAAGACAGGACATGGGTACTTTAAGACAGGACATGGGTACCTTAAGACATGACATAGGTACCTTAAGACAGGACATGGGTACCCTAAGACAGGACATGGGTACCCTAAGACAGGACATGTGTACCTTAAGACAGGACATGGGTACCTTAAGACAGGACATGGGTACCGGGTAAGGAGCTTCAGGTCAACGCAAGTTCGCTGTGAGAAATACTTCTCAGTGTTCAACTGAATCGAGGAGACGCAATGCTAATGGACTTTTTCGAAGACTATGGTGACGAAAAAAAAAAAAAAAGAAATGTCCCAGTTAGCGTTACGTCCCCTGCGCAATCTTAGCGCGTCTCTTTAAAGGAAGCCTTGCACAAAGACAAATCAACTTTTAATCAACTTGGAATTTCACAAGGTGAAGTCTGAACATTTGAATAGACAATACACATCAAATGGAAGCCAAAGGTAATTGTGCCTGGCGTAGCCGGTGGTCAAAGACTACGCCAAAAAAAAACAAAAAACGTCCTTGTAAAGCGCGTAGCCATCACAGTTTTCGTAATCTATTCCAAGAAAGGATAAGTGAACATTTGAAACAGTGGATACATGTGTAGCAAGGAAGCACAAATACATTTGTTGAAAGATTATTTAAAATATCTTTACTACAAATATCACGTGGGTAAACCAATTTCAGAACGTATTTTATTAAGTTATATAATTTTTTAACATTCAATTTTCATTACAGCCACCTATCACATTTAAAATAAATCACACAATTGTTAATGATTTAATACTTGCGAATTATGAGAACTTACAATTAAAAACTACACCAATCTGCATTAGACTTTCAACAAACATTCTTATTAGAAAAAGACATTAACCAACCAGTCGATGACCTCTGGAAGTTCATTAAAAACCATCTTAAAGGCATTATAGAAAATCATATACCAACTAAATACACATTAAACAAAATAAATAAATGCTGGTTTAATAATAGACTAAAGAAGCTTTGAAAACAGAAGGAAAACCTATATAGAAAATTTAAAGAAACTAAGGCAGAAAGAGTTTACAAAAAGTATCTAAAAATTAAACACCTAACCCAAAAAGTAAGCAGACAGCTGCAGAGTGAATACATAAACAATGTAATATCTAAAGATAACAACAAAAACCTATGGTCATACATTAAGTCAAAGAAAATGGAAACAACAGGCATAGCGCCATTAAAAGATGAACATGACATAATACATAATTATAATGAAACTAAAGCAAACATCCTAAACAAATACTTTGCATCAGCATTCTCAGCCCCAGGAGACAAAGACATATTACTGAATTTGAACCAAGTAGACAACATAGAAGATATAGTAGTACAAGAAAATGGAATTCAAAAACTATTAGCCAACACCAAACCAAATAAAGCGTCTGGACCTGATGGTATTCCAGCTAGATTACTCAAAGAACTAAGCAATGAGCTAGCCCCAGTGTTCAAAATACTCTTTCAGGCTTCACTTAACCAGGGCAGAGTACCAAAGGACTCGAAAGAAGCTAATGTCACCCCCCTATTTAAAAAAGGAGAAAAATCTGACCCAGGAGACTACAGACCAGTATCACTTACCAGCATCACATGTAAAATCCTAGAACACATAATATGTAGCAACATCATAAACCACTTAGACAAACAAAATGTCCTCACACCATACCAACATGGCTTTAGGAAATATAGATCATGTGAAACACAACAAATAGGACTAATTGATGATTTTTTTTCTAAAGGTTTAGATAATAGTGAACAAATAGATGCTATCTTACTAGATTTTTCTAAGGCTTTTCACAAAGTTCACCACCATAGTTTGCTTAAAAAATTAAAATATTTTGGCATTAATGGTCCACTGCATCAGTGGATTAAAGATTTTCTGATAGGGAGAGAACAAACTGTTATAATAAATGGCTCTAAATCAACACCAATAACAGTAAACTCAGGTGTACCTCAAGGAACAGTCTTGGGTCCACTACTATTTTTAATTTACATAAATGATTTACCAAATTGCATTAGTTCAGGAACAAAAGTCAGATTATTTGCAGACGATTGCATAATATATAGAACAATAAAAACAACACAAGACACAGATATTTTACAAAGAGAATTAGATGAATTACAGAAATGGGAATCAAATTGGAGGATGTCTTTCCACCCAGAAAAATGTCAGTTGTTAAGAGCAACAAAAAAACTAAAACAAATTAATTCCACTTATCTTATTCATGGCAAACCAGTAACACAGACTAAAAACGCAAAATACCTAGGTGTTATAATAAATGAAAAACTGTCATGGAATCCACATATTGATGAAACTATAAAAAAAATCAAACAAGGCATTAGGATTTATTAAAAGAAATTTCTATAAATCAAATAAGAACATAAAACTAAAATGTTATTTAACCTTGGTTAGGCCAATAATAGAATATGCATCCTCTGTTTGGGACCCCTCAACTCAAGAAAACATTAAGAAACTGGAACAGACACAAAATAGAGCAGTGAGATTCATAACAAATGAATATTCACATTTGACTAGAGTAACACCTATAGTAAAATCATTAAATTTAGAAAGCCTTCAGGACAGAAGACTCAAAAGTAAAGTAGCAATTATATATAAAACACTGAACCATAATCTTCAAATAGAAAAACAAAATTTAATAAAATACTCTGAAAGACACAAAGATAAAGGCACATTCCTCGTCCCATATGCTAGGACAAATTTGTACAAATACTCCTTCTTCCCTAGTGCTATTAGAGCATGGAATGGGTTGCCTGAGCTAGCCAGGAAAACCAGTGACTTGGCATAATTTAAGTCATTGGTTAATATGCATGACTAAATGCATGACGCGTAGGACGTAATCATCTTCTTTTTTGAAGTAACGTCTGTATTATATAAGATAAGATAAAAACATTTTTTAAAAGCCCACAAAAGAGGCAAGATGGCCCATAAAAGAGGCACATAAAGCCCAAAAAAGAGGCAAAGAAAAGAGGCCCAAGGATTCCTATGATGATAAAGCTAAAATTGAATAGCGCAAATTCTGAGGTTTCCTTTTAGGAAAAAAAAAAGGAAAAAATAAATAAAAAAGCTATTGTTCTTCAAAACTTCGGAGATCAGGCATTTCATGTGAGATGCAAGCCCATGTGGATTGTATGGCTTCAAATGTATGTGGACTTTCATGGGGCTAGGGAAGGAAAAAAAGACACGCAAATGAACGCAAGAACTACATTACATTTGTTGTTGTCATTCCATACATTTTTTTTTTATAATAAAGTGGAGGAAAAAAAATAGACTGTGTGTCTATTACATTGAAGTCCGTGTGACTACCTCGAAGTCTGTGTGACTACGTCAAGATGTTTGCGACTATGTTTAAGTCTGTATGACTACCCACACGCCCTTGTGGCCTATCGAATGAACATTTGTTTTGTGTTGTTTTTATTTTTTATATGTGTTTTATGTCATTTAGATATCTTTGTAAAAATTGATTTTAATTTTAGGAGGGGCGAGATGTCACGGGGGAATGTGTGTATGTATGTATAATCTATTTTATAAATGAGCGAATCACCGGAAGTGAGTTTTTCAAAAGTAGAGAGTGCAGTGTGTGATATGCCGGAAAAGTTCATTAAAGTTGATGTGTATTGAAAAAACAAAAAAACAAAAAAAAAACAACAATGGAGGTGTTACATAGCAAAGAAGGTTTGAGTGGCTCGTGGAGCTATATTAGTATTGGGAACTCTTTGGAAAATAAATAGTATTGTCACGTATTACGAATTGAATTCTACTTTTAAATGGCTTGCCTAGGGGAACGTGACAATAGAATAGCAGTTGTGTCACTTATAATAAGTCTGAATTTAATCAAAGACTTACAATGAATAACAAAAAAAAATGACACAAGAAATCGGAAGGTAAACTATCAACTTAATGTTTAATCAAATATAAAGTTACAAGAAAGAAAAATAAACATTTACTCAATACAGAATTGATGTGTTGACCAAAACCCTTTTAAAAAAAATGGCATGTAAAAATATTACAATACAAGAGTTTGAAAATGTAATTACAAATACAAGCAAGCAAGGCCTTAAAAAAAAATATTAACTTACACGATAAATGGTATACCACGCACGGGTCACGCAATGTCTCCGCTATTCTGTCTCACGGCTGTCTCCGTATGTCTGTCTGTCAACGTCACGCGGGCGGTCTTTATATAATATACCGCGCGTCGATTTCAAGACAAATCTAGGAATTTCTCGAAACAAATACGTCATCAATTTCCCAGATCTAGAACGCTCTTCAAAGAGACAGAAAAAAAAAACACCCTCCTTTCAACCAGAGGTACACACACAGGTCAAGGACCGGTCACTGTCTGTGTGGCTTGACGAATAAAATAAAAAAAAAACTTATTACACAAGGGGCAGACAACCTACCCGTCTCTTGACCGCAACAGGTCAAAGAAAGAAAAAAAAACAACGCCTAGATACGTAACACCTCCCCCCTAAAAATAAAAAGTTTACATTTCCACGAAATGGAAATCTTTTTAGAACTACAAAAAAAATATTTACATTACAGAATGTATTTATCATGATATATATAAAAAAATATATACATCAAAATACTTTTTACAATCTAGACAAGGCATCGGCGATAACATTTTCGCTGCCTTTTATGTGTTTAAGATCTAGGTTGTACTCTTGTAAAAATAAACTCCACCTGAGAAGTCGTTGGTTCTTGCCAGACATTTTGTGGATAAATGTAAGGGGATTGTGGTCAGTAAATACAACCAGTGGCCATCTGGACCCACTGATATAAAAATCAAAGTGTTGTATAGAAAGAATCAACCCAAGACATTCTTTTTCCACAGTAGAATAATTTCTTTGATGTCTATTAAATTTCTTGGAAAAGAAACAAATAGGATGCTCTACTTGGAAATTATCTTCTTGGTAAAGGACTGACCCAACACCTGTGTCACTGGCGTCAATAGCTAACCTAAAAGGTTTTCCGAAGTCAGGAGCCATCAAAATGGGGGAGCTAGATAATATCTGCTTGATCTGGTTAAAGGCTTTCTGACATTCATCCGTCCAAGTAAATCGGACGTTCTTTCTCAGGAGGTTTGTTAAAGGACTGGCAATGACAGAAAAATTTTCGCAAAATTTTCTATAATATCCAGACATTCCCAAAAATCTTCGGAGTTGTTTCCGATCAGCAGGAATAGGGAAAGCTTGGATAGCTTCTACTTTGGCCATTACAGGTTTCACCTGGCCTTGTCCTACAATATGGCCTAAGTATTGGATTGAAGCCTGGCAAAAATCACTCTTACTCAGGTTTACAGTAATTTTTGCATGTAACAGTTTAGTAAAAAGACAATGCAGTTGTTTACAATGGCTAGAAAAATCTTGGCTAAAAATTACTACATCGTCTATGTATGCGTGGCAATTCTCCATGTCAGCAAGCAGGGCATTTATCATTCTCTGGAAAGTGGCAGGAGCATTCTTCATGCCAAATGGCATCACTTTGTATTGGTACAGACCATCAGGGGTGACAAAGGCGGAGATTTCCTTTGCCCTATCAGTCAGGGGAACCTGCCAATAACCTGAAAGTAGGTCTATTTTGGTGATGTACTTAGCGTCACCAATACGATCTATGAGATCGTCTATCCTAGGGATAGGAAACGAATCGGTCTTTGTTACAGCATTTACCTTACGGTAGTCTGTACAAAAACGATAAGTCTTGTCCTGTTTAGGTATCAAGACACATGGGGAGCTCCAACTACTGGAACTTGGTTCAATGAGGTCATTTTCAAGCATATACTTGATTTCTGACCTAAGTATGGCAAGTTTTTCAGGGTTGACCCTGTAAGGATGCTGCTTGACTGGAGTAGCCTCGCCAACATCTACATCATGCATTATAACATTAGTCTGTTTTGGTACATCAGAAAAAATGTCATTAAATTCATTAATGAGTTTCATGATAACTGGCCTTTCTGTCGAAGACAGATGAGACAGTTTTACATCCAAATTCTGTAATACAAAAGAATTAGGGATTTTGTATTGTCCAAATTTCTCCTTTACAATATCATCATCAATAGGAGAAACATGGCTATTTGAACAACTTTTGACTGTATTTAAAACACAATTACTCTCCTCTGAGTGATCTGGCCTAGATACATAAGGCTTCAGCATGTTTATGTGACATAGCTGAGTCTTTTTCCTACGGTCAGGAGTTTTGATTGTATAATTGAGGTCACTAATTTTGGTCTCAATTTCATAGGGACCAAAATATCTGGCTTGCAAGGGTTGACCTGGTATGGGCAAAAATACAAGCACCTTATCCCCGGGAGAAAATTCTCTAACACGGGCCTTTCTATCATACCAGCGTTTCATGCTGGATTGGGTGTTTTGTAAGTTATTTTTGGCCAGAACACAAGCATCATAAAGTCTAGTTTTAAACTTAATTACATATTCTACAAGTCCTTCAGTGGCTGTTGGTGACAACAAAGTCTCTTTTATACATTTCAAGGGACCGCGCACCGAATGGCCAAAGACTAAGTCAAAAGGGCTGAATCCCAACGATTCCTGGACGGATTCACGGGTTGCAAACAGTAGCATGTGGATTCCTTCGTCCCAGTCTTTTTCGTGCTCAAAGCAATAGGTTCGGATCATGTTCTTGAGAGTCTGATGGAATCGCTCAAGAGCGCCTTGCGACTCGGCATGATACGCACTCGACATGCAGTGTTTGATGCCCAACTGAGTCATGACTTGCTTGAAAAGATTGGCCGTGAAATTCGTTCCTTGGTCCGATTGGATGGACTTTGGTAGACCAAATAGAGTAAAGAACTTGATTAAGGCCTTTACAATGTTTGATGCTTTTATGTTCCTTAGAGGAATAGCCTCAGGAAAACGAGTTGAAGCACACATAATGGTCAACAGGTATTGGTTGCCAGCTTTTGTCCTTGGGAGAGGACCAACACAGTCAATAAGTACTCTGCTGAAAGGTTCTTCAAAGGCTGGAATCGGCTTCAGAGGAGCAACAGGGATCTTTTGATTTGGCTTGCCAACCATCTGACAGGCATGACAGGATCGGCAGTACTGGATGACATCTTTCTTCAAACGTGGCCAGAAGAAGTGTGACATAATCTTGTGGTATGTCTTGTGGATGCCGAGATGACCTGACATTGGTGTGTCATGAGCCAGATTCATGATGTACGCTCGGTATCTTTCTGGTAACACGATTTGATGGCATATTCTCCATTCTTCTTCGTTGGATGCGTCTGGAGGTTTCCATTTCCTGAAGAGCATATCATCTTGGATGTAGTAGCACGTTGATGCTAGCTCTGCCTCTTGTGATGTCATTGCGGTTTCTCGGAGTTTGGCGAGCTCTGGATCCTTCTTTTGGTCCTCAATCAACTGTTTTCGAGTTGATGCCGGCTTTTCAGAATTTGGCGTTGGTTCTTCTTCAAGAGAAGCAAAGAATGTGGTGCTCAAGTCCACATCATCGTGGTTACTGTTGGCTTTGACGACGTTCTCTTCTTGAGATGCTTTCAACCTCATTGCCCTTGTTACTGCACACGCTGGATATAACTCTAGGTCTTCCTCGGGTGTGGCAGATAAGTCGGGTGTTTGAGTGACGATGGGTTCGGCTATCACCTTTCCACCTGCTAAGTCATTGCCTAACAGCAACGAGATGCCTTCCAATGGTAATGTTGGTCGGACACCTACAACAACCGGTCCAGTAATGAGATTTGACTTTATGTCGATTAGATGTAGAGGCACATCTATACATCCAAGCTCTACGCCTCGTAACAGGATGCTCTTCCCAGTCGATGATGATTTTGACAAGGGCAAGATACCCTCTAAAAGTAGCGATTGTGAGGCACCTGTGTCTCTCAAAATGGTGATAGGTCGTAGACTTGTAGAATCACCGGGTAGTGATACGAATCCTTCCGAAATGAAAGGCTTAAAATCCTCTAATAAAACATCAATTTTGGTTGATGCAGACTGGACTTGGGTCGAACTCTCGCTGGAGTCATTGACATCTCTAGGAGACGCAGTGGAGAAACTCTTTCTTGAGTCAGTAGAACATCTTTTGGATGTATTTGGAGAACTCTTGATGGAGTCATTGGAACATCGGGGTGATGTCTTATGGGAACTCTGGATAGAGTCATGGGAACATCGGGATGATGTATTATGGGAACTCTGGATAGAGTCATTGGAACATCGGGGTGATGTCTTATGGGAACTCTTGATAGAGTCATGGGAACATCGGGATGATGTATTATGGGAACTCTGGATAGAGTCATTGGAACATCGGGGTGATGTATTATTGGAACTCTGGTTAGAGTCATTGGAACATCGGAAAGATGAATTTGAAGAACTCGCTGTTGAGTCATTTGAACACCGTGGAGACATTTTCGGAGAGTCTTGTACAGTCAATACATTTGAAACAGGTGGTGTCGAGGTATTCTTGATATGACTTGATGATGAGGGAGTAAACCTCGCCGACCACTGTACTGTGCAAGCGCTGACTTTTGAAGGAGCTTTTTCGTTTCTCTTCTTCAGTTTCCAGCAATCGTCAATTTTATGGCCTTCTCGTTTGCAGTAGGAACAAGTAGCTTTACTTGTAGTAGGTTTTCTGTCATTTGTACTGCTGTTCTTGATGGAGTTGCTAGCAATGGACTCAGGCTGTTTGACTTGTTTTGGCTTGACATCCGTCGTATACTTGGCAAATTGATGTGATATTATATAATCGTCTGCCAACACTGCAGCCTTGTGCACATCTTCCTCGCCACGATCAGCTATATGCGTACGGACGTCCAGCCGCACACAACTCTTGAACTCTTCCATCAGCATTAGGTTCTTGAATTTTGCAAAGTCGGTGCCGATTTCCCTGGAAGTGAGCCATTTCTCAAAGCGTCGCTCCTTTTCCCGCAGGAATTCTACATGGGTTTGGCCATCCGATTTGCGACAATCCCTGAACTGCTTTCGGTAAGCTTCCGGAACAAGTTCATATGCCTTAAGAATTAAGGCCTTAACAACATTATAATCTTTTTGTTGTTCAATGGTCAAAGAACAAAATACCTCTGCAGCTCTACCAGTCAAAACTGTTTGCAGCAAAGTGGGCCACAAAGTTTCAGGTACATTAAAATTTTTCACAGCAAGTTCAAATTGTGGAAAATAATTGTCAATTGTGGCTTCATTAAAGCGTGGAATTATTTTCAAAAATTTTGTTGCTTCAGCAGTATGACTGGCAGGGGAAGAATCTGGTCTTACATTAGCAGCTAACTCTAATTTCTTTAACTCTATTTGTAATTTCATTTCCATTTCTTTCTGCTCTCTAGCCGCTGCAAGTTCTAATTCTTTTTGTTTAATTTCTCTCTGCTCTCTAGCCATTTCCTTCTGGGCTTCTATTTCCATTTGTTTTAATTTTATCTGAAGTTCTAAATCTGATTTACCCTCATCGGGTCTAAGGGTTTCTAAAAGGTCTTCAGAAAACACTTCCTCGTCTACATAATGGATTACAATGTTATCTCTGATTTCTTGTTTAAGGGCATTTGATTTTATTTTTAACCCTAAATGTTTAGAAATAAGGACCAGTTCCTTCCTAGTAAAAGCATCAAGCTCTTCCACAGAGGGATTGGCAAGAAAAACCTGAATATCCATGACTAACTAGCAACTATTACAAGCAAAAATATGTATACAATGTAAATATACAGTACAAAATCAGTACAACAAAAAAAAACCTTAAGAGAGTTTGGTCAATACTATTGATACTTTACTTCCGACTCTTTGAACAAAAAAAAAATTTTGTTAAAGTCAACTTCGCCTCTGTTTGGGACCCCTCAACTCAAGAAAACATTAAGAAACTGGAACAGACACAAAATAGAGCAGTGAGATTCATAACAAATGAATATTCACATTTGACTAGAGTAACACCTATAGTAAAATCATTAAATTTAGAAAGCCTTCAGGACAGAAGACTCAAAAGTAAAGTAGCAATTATATATAAAACACTGAACCATAATCTTCAAATAGAAAAACAAAATTTAATAAAATACTCTGAAAGACACAAAGATAAAGGCACATTCCTCGTCCCATATGCTAGGACAAATTTGTACAAATACTCCTTCTTCCCTAGTGCTATTAGAGCATGGAATGGGTTGCCTGAGCTAGCCAGGAAAACCAGTGACTTGGCATAATTTAAGTCATTGGTTAATATGCATGACTAAATGCATTACGCGTAGGACGTAATCATCTTCTTTTTTGAAGTAACGTCTGTATTATATAAGATAAGATAAAAACATTTTTTAAAAGCCCACAAAAGAGGCAAGATGGCCCATAAAAGAGGCACATAAAGCCCAAAAAAGAGGCAAAGAAAAGAGGCCCAAGGATTCCTATGATGATAAAGCTAAAATTGAATAGCGCAAATTCTGAGGTTTCCTTTTAGGAAAAAAAAAAGGAAAAAATAAATAAAAAAGCTATTGTTCTTCAAAACTTCGGAGATCAGGCATTTCATGTGAGATGCAAGCCCATGTGGATTGTATGGCTTCAAATGTATGTGGACTTTCATGGGGCTAGGGAAGGAAAAAAAGACACGCAAATGAACGCAAGAACTACATTACATTTGTTGTTGTCATTCCATACATTTTTTTTTTATAATAAAGTGGAGGAAAAAAAATAGACTGTGTGTCTATTACATTGAAGTCCGTGTGACTACCTCGAAGTCTGTGTGACTACGTCAAGATGTTTGCGACTATGTTTAAGTCTGTATGACTACCCACACGCCCTTGTGGCCTATCGAATGAACATTTGTTTTGTGTTGTTTTTATTTTTTATATGTGTTTTATGTCATTTAGATATCTTTGTAAAAATTGATTTTAATTTTAGGAGGGGCGAGATGTCACGGGGGAATGTGTGTATGTATGTATAATCTATTTTATAAATGAGCGAATCACCGGAAGTGAGTTTTTCAAAAGTAGAGAGTGCAGTGTGTGATATGCCGGAAAAGTTCATTAAAGTTGATGTGTATTGAAAAAACAAAAAAACAAAAAAAAAACAACAATGGAGGTGTTACATAGCAAAGAAGGTTTGAGTGGCTCGTGGAGCTATATTAGTATTGGGAACTCTTTGGAAAATAAATAGTATTGTCACGTATTACGAATTGAATTCTACTTTTAAATGGCTTGCCTAGGGGAACGTGACAATAGAATAGCAGTTGTGTCACTTATAATAAGTCTGAATTTAATCAAAGACTTACAATGAATAACAAAAAAAAATGACACAAGAAATCGGAAGGTAAACTATCAACTTAATGTTTAATCAAATATAAAGTTACAAGAAAGAAAAATAAACATTTACTCAATACAGAATTGATGTGTTGACCAAAACCCTTTTAAAAAAAATGGCATGTAAAAATATTACAATACAAGAGTTTGAAAATGTAATTACAAATACAAGCAAGCAAGGCCTTAAAAAAAAATATTAACTTACACGATAAATGGTATACCACGCACGGGTCACGCAATGTCTCCGCTATTCTGTCTCACGGCTGTCTCCGTATGTCTGTCTGTCAACGTCACGCGGGCGGTCTTTATATAATATACCGCGCGTCGATTTCAAGACAAATCTAGGAATTTCTCGAAACAAATACGTCATCAATTTCCCAGATCTAGAACGCTCTTCAAAGAGACAGAAAAAAAAAACACCCTCCTTTCAACCAGAGGTACACACACAGGTCAAGGACCGGTCACTGTCTGTGTGGCTTGACGAATAAAATAAAAAAAAAACTTATTACACAAGGGGCAGACAACCTACCCGTCTCTTGACCGCAACAGGTCAAAGAAAGAAAAAAAAACAACGCCTAGATACGTAACAGTATATAAAAATTACTCACATATACTATTTTTTATCTTTTCATGTCTGTGGTGATTCTAACCAGAACTCCAGGACCTCTCGGTGTCAAGTGGTGGAGATTAGTTGTCCCGGGACTTCATTTGGGAAAACATTACCGCCAGACCAGACAATTTGTAAAGAATAATCATTATTAGATTATATATAGTCATCTAAACTCCTTATGAGCTCACTGCAATGCTATTTGGTCTCAGTCAAGGGTTGACGATAAGTTAACATCAGGAAGTCGCACCGGCCTGTCCAACTGTGGAGTTCCGCCACGTGATGTCCAGGAACATTGTTGATTAGCCCATCTTTGAGTGTTGGACATAAAAACATCAGATCAATAGGACTTCAGGCTGATCTTTCAGCTGGCAAAAGATCCAACCAAATCATTAACTATGAATAATTTTGGATCTTCGACCTTGTAATGAACATGAAAAACTGATTTTTTTGACCACTCGCTAATGCTCCTATATCTGCGACTACAAGACTGTATACACAAGCCTCCCCCACAGTTTCAAAAATACATTGACCTTCAAAACTTCGGAGATCAGGCATTTCGTGTGAGATGCAAGCTCCTGTGGGTTGTATGCGGACTTTCACGCGTCTAGGGAAGGAAAAAGAACACGCAAATGAACGCAAGAACTATGAACAATTTCTGAACAAAGTTTTTACATTTGTTGTTGTGATATCATAAAATTCGTTTTTTCTCCAAAATAAAAAGTCACTCTTAATTAGTAGAATTAATGTATTCAAATTATGATTTCTATTTCAATTAACGACTGGGGATTTTATATGTAAACATTACGATACCCTTGAGACTCTCCAACCACATCGGGTACCTAGCTTACGTTGGGGTTAAGCTGACCACATGACACCCTCGTCAACCCTCCGCCCTTGAAACAGATTACCCTTATATCATCTGCCATCCATAAATCGAAACATCTGAAGGGGGAAATCTCTAGGTGCTAGTACCGACTCAAAAGTGTTTGTTCTTTCTGATGTTTGAATCCACACACTATACTCCATATTTACCAGGACTCCAATATTTATCTATCTATGTAATATAATAGAAACATAGAAATAGATAATATACAACATTTTAAAAAAAAACTTACATTTCGCTTTTTAAAAATCAATATGTCATTTTGAAAAACTTACCTGTCATTATGAAATTTTGCGTCATCAAAAATTGTGTTTTTTTTTCTAATGTACAGAGAAGAAAACAAAAATGCAGCTAATATGGTAAAATCAGAAATGTCGTAAGAACTGAGAGATGGTGCCGTGAGTAAGATTGTTACAAAATCCTGGACTTCTGTCTATTTATGATAGCACGTGTGTGTGTCAATGTGCCTCATTGTGACACTGTAGATCTGCTGCAACGTTGTTGTGTTTTTTTTTCCCCCTAACGCGGAGGTAACCCAGAGGCTGCGGTTAGCTACCTGGGATAGATGGCTCATATATGGCTTCTCTATTAGAGATCACTCCGCACACAAGTGCTGAAATAACAAGGCAAATATTGAGCGCTACCTTCGCCACCATAACCTCCCCCCCCCCACATCCTGTGGTCCCCCCCCCTCCCGTCTTTCACTCCCCCCCTCTCTTTCTCCTTGATACGGTTTGAACTCGGGCAAGCTAAGCAGCGCGGGGTCTGAACTCCGATCGCTACCACCAACTGCCCCCCCCCTGCTCATTTGAGATCGCGGGAGAATTAGAGTGACGAGGACGGGAGGGAGAGAGGGGGGTGAGTGTGGGTAGATAACCGGGTGGTTGGGTGGGGGCAGGGTGTGTAAGTGGCGGGGGCTGTCGTGCCAGGGAGGTGGGAAAGTCTCTGACGGGGAGTTCGCAATGGATGAAAACTGAGAGAGTGAGTGAATACAAAGTCATACAAAAGTTAGAGGGGGAGAGAGAGAGAGAGAGAGAGAGCGAGACAGAGGGAAATAGAAAGAGAGAGAAAAAGAGACACAGAAATAGAAAGAGAGAGAAAAAGAGACATAGAAATAGAAAGAGAGAATTAGAGAGAGAGAGACAGAAAGAGAGAAATAAAAAGAGAGAAAGAGAAAAAGAGACACAGAAATAGAAAGAGAGAGAAATAGAAAGAAATAGAGAGAGAAAGAGAGACACGGAAATAGAAAGAGAGAGAAATAGAAAGAGAAAGAGAGAGAGAAAGAGAGACACGGAAATAGAAAGAGAGAAAGACAGAGAAGAGAGAGAGAGAGAGGGAGGTGGAAATAGAAAGAGGGAGAGAGAGAGAGAGAAAAGAGAGACAGAGAGATATATAGAGAGAAATGGACTTTTTTTATTCATCGTGCCAAGAGTAGTGTAAAGTATAGACCTCATTGTTGACATTCACCATCACGACAGGAGATAATGGCGATAATATTTAATGTGAAAACAAATACAGTAATACATAGAACATAATCGTTCTTATAAGAAATTATCAATTTCTCTCTCTCTCTCTCTCTCTCTCTCTCTCTCACACACACACACACACACAACTTACACAAGAGCATTGCATTTCACACCACAAACACAAATAGCACAGGCTAAACACAGATCACAAGAACGAATAACTACCAATACACAAAAAGATGCTTGACCTTTAAGTGCTGACTGCAAGCTTTTTTTTTTAATGCATGGACCATTTAGGTTCTCATTAAGCTCAGACGTACCCCACGCTTCGCTACAGTCAAGAAGAGCATTAAGACCTATCTGTTCAAAACTGTGTTTCTATTAGCTTGTCAATGCAAAGCTCAACTTCTTTTTTAATAAGTGCATTTAAAAAGCGATCACGGTAACATTCACACAGATACACAAAACTGTGTTTCTATTAGCTTGTCAATGCAAAGTTCAACTCACTCTAACAGACACAGTGATTAGTATGTAGGCTGGAAGAGGCTTAAGCCCTTGTGTTTGAATTCAGGCAGCTCAACTTCTTTTTTAATAAGTGCATTTAAAAAGCGATCACGGTAACATTCACACAGATACCCCCCCCCCTTTTTTTTTCTCCACTACCCCTATCCCAAGTGGTTCAGACGAGTGATAGGATCATACCTTATTAAGAAAGCTAAAAGCATGAAATTGCGCTAACAAAAAAATAAATAATTGGTAAAAATATTTCTAATCGCACAGATTTATTATAGTTGGTCTAAATCTATTAGAATTTTAATAAAATTTAATTACATGACAGATACAAACTAATTGATACAACTACACTTAATATAAGCCTTTTTTTAAAGTTTTTTTTAAAATTTATATAATAATTTCGTCAATATATGGATCTTGCTGTGAACTCCTGACCTATGGCTCTGACATGGACACATAAACGTATGGATTTCAACAATTTAAAGAAACACCAGGTGATGTATTAAGAACAGAATATATATTTAACTCTTTCTCTCCGAACTGACGATACCAACGTTGATTCCACCAGAATGTGGTAAATAATTACGGAGAGAAAGCGTTAATAAAGCAATAAAGGAATAACTGTAGATAACGCCTACAAAAGTTGAACTATTAACTATACCATAAACTAGGAAAAAACTGCCTTATGCTGTACTTCTACTATTGGTCTCAAATCTCAGGCCTCTGACAACAGTAACTATCTTTCAAGGGCCCCCACTCCACTTTAACTGATTGACCAATGAAATAATAATAAATAAATCTAGAGTAATTCTGTCTTACAAATTCTATCAAGTACTGTGTATACAAATACAATGATCACAGAACTAGTGACGACGTTTCATTTATTATAGCACCTCGATATTTTGAGTTTTTAATCTGCAACTGGTTTTACTGTGAATACGATACATGGGATTTGTTTTACCTTTTTTTGTCAATTATAATATTTCCTCATTGTATGTGACTGGATGGAAAGACATGCTCCATTATCGGAGTCCTATTTCAGTAAGAATGGGTGAATTTAGGACATTTAGGCACCGGATATTTAGGCACCGCATATTTACGGATATTTAGGCACCTGGAAATGTAGGCACCCGGATATTTAGGCACCCGGAAATTTAGGCACCCGGATAATTAGGCACTTTTTGACAAGGCGGAAAATTAGACACCGGATAATTAGGCACTCTTTAATTAGCGACCTTATTTTTGAAAATAATTTTAAAATGTTAACGTATATTTTATCCTTTGGCAATGGGCTATCGGTGACGTTATAAGAAATATAAATATTTCCACACATTCTCATGATTGTCATTTTTTCCCCATTTTGTCAGCTTTTCTTAAGCTAGAATCGTTATAGTGGCTATTTATTATAACGTCACCGATAGCTCATAGCCTAAGGATAAAATGTACCTTAACATTTTAAAATTATTTTCAAAATTAAGGTCGCTAATTAAAGAGTGCCTAATTATCCGGTGCCTAATTTTCCGCCTTGTCAAAAGTGCCTAATTATCCGGTGCCTAATTATCCGGGGGCCTAAATTTCCGGGTGCCTAAATATCCGGGTGCCTAAATTTCCGGGTGCCTAAATATCCGGTGCCTAAATATCCGGGTGCCTAAATTTCCGGGTGCCTAAATATCCGGTGCCTAAATATCCGGTGCCTAAATTTCCAGATACCATTTCAGTAATTCTTCTAATTTTCATTTTAAATATGTCAGTATCTTCAGTATCTTGTGTTGTTTTGGTTGTTCTATATATTATGCAATAATCTGTCTTTTGTTCTTGAACTAAGGGAGATTATTTCTGTAAACCACAAAGAGTAGCGGGCCCAAGACTGTTCCTTTGAGGTACACCTGAGTTTACTGTTATTAGTGTTGATTTTGACTTTTATTATTACAGTTTGTTCTCTGCCTATCATGAAATTCTTAGTCCACCAGGAAACTACTGGCTCAGTATTGTCTAAGCCTTTTTGAAAAATCATCAATGCGACCTATTGTGATTCACGTGACCTATATTTCCTAAAGCCATGTTGTTATGGAGCAAGGACTTTCTTCATCTAGCTGGTTTGTGACGGTGCTGCAGTTAAAGCAGTTATAATTGTCATGAACCTAAAATCAGTTAAAATAAACTGATAAACTAAATGTAAACTTTGATTTAGAACTTTTAAAACATGATATTTAAGTTGTTCACCAATTTATTAGAATCGAACCGTCTTTATTGATTGCAGATCTAGGTACATACTAAATGATCATTCCTTTTTTTTTTTTAAAACAGCTGATTACTACGTCATCTGTACTCTCAAAATCGATCGACGCCTTGATTTTATTGGCTAGATTTGCTGCTCTCCGCGCATGACATCTTGACATCATGACATCCCGCTAAACGCCACAAGATTCGGCTATTTATTGGATCTGCGCTATTGATGATATGTGTACTAATCGAGTATTCAATGAAATGTTTCTATAATGATGTTAATTCCAAACTGAAGGAGATTTTTACGTTTAAACAAAACTCAATATTGATAACAAGCTATGTTAGATTATTTTATCATATCATCACTGGCCTCCTTCAGTCGTAGAACGACTATGGTTCATCTCGAACACTTTTTCATTTGACTGTGGAGCCCTATTTTGGAGAGGCACTCCCGTCCACAGATATTGCAGGTCGAGGTGGCTTTCGCTTTGGTGGTAAAGGAGCTGGCCAGTTTCCGTATGACACGCTTTTCTTCAAGAGCTGAGGCACCATGTTTTCTCGCTGTCCATAGCTTTCTTGGTCACCGTCTCTCTCCAACTAGTGCGGTCTAAGGCTATGTCTTTCCAATGGTCAGTATCAATGTTTACATATTTTAAATCCCATTTTATCACATCGACGTTACGGAGGTGGGGGCGACCAGTTTTTCTTGAGCCAGACGCAAGTTGCCCGTACAGAATGATTTTCGGGATGCGATTGTCCTCCATCCGGCGAACATGTTTGTCAAGTTGAGAGGCGCAGTGGCTGAGGGGTAAAGCCGTTGGCTTCCGAACCTCATTAAAAAAACTTGGACTTTTCATTTCGGGATCTCTAGGGCGCCTCTGAGTCTACCCAGCTCTATTGGGCAACTGACATTAGTTGGGGGAGAGTAAGGGTGGTTGGTCGTTGTGCTGGCCACATAACAAAATCGTTAACCATGGACCACAGAATCTTCAAATACAAAAACAAAATTTAATAAAATACTCTGAAAGACACAAAGATAAAGGCACATTTCTTGTTCCATATGCTAGGACAAGTTAGTACAAATACGTCTTCTTCCCTAGTGCTATTAGAGCATGGAATGGGTTGCCTGAGCTAGCCGGGAAAAACAGTAACTTAGCAGAATTTAGGTCATTGATTAATATGCATGAATGAATGCATGACGCGTAGGACGTAATCATCTTCTTTTTTGAAGTAGCGTATGTATTGTATAAGATAAGATAAGATAAGAAACAGATGCCCTTTTACATCATCTGCGCTATAGATTGCAAGGTCTGAAAAGGGAGATCTCACAATATGACATCCCTAACATTGTTTTGTTGTTGTTGTTTTTTTTCTAAATCTCTCCCAAATCTTCTTCAATTTACTTTCCCTACGTTTTTCTTCTGGTTTCTTACATCGTCACCACATTTCTCCGTATCGCATTAAACAAGAGTAGATTACTGTGATTAACTGTCAGTGGGGAAAGTCCTCGGTTATATTAAATACGCATTCACTTCTCCTCGGATAAAAACGACATTCCAATGAAAACGAATAAACAAATAAATAATCTATTCTCTTTAAAGACCACCTCCTTTATACATCTTATAGAGCGATTATTGTACTCTATTGTAATCTACTACACTTTATAATATCCCACTGATAGGCCTTTAGATCTACTACACTTTATAATATCCCACTGATAGGCCTTTAGATCTACTACACTTTATAATATCCTACTGATAGGCCTTTAGATTTACTACACTTTATAATATCCCACAGATAGGCCTTTAGATCTACTACACTTTATAATATCCCACTGATAGGCCTTTAGATCTACTACACTTTATAATATCCCACTGATAGGCCTTTAGATCTACTACATTTTATAATATCCCACTGATAGGCCTTTAGATCTACTACACTTTATAATATCCCACTGATAGGCCTTTAGATCTAGACTTTGAAGACGATACGCAAAATGTTTCTGAACATTAATTTTTGACACTAGGGCCTACTTTCGGAAATACCCGAATACTTATAGTTTGCTCAAGATAGGTATTTTCTAGCTCTCTAGCCAAATTTAAATTTATTATTTTTTTAATTTGAAAAAAAATATAACAATCAAACTCAAGTTTTCCTATTTCGGCCAACGAGTTAGTAATTCTTTTCCCAACGATATACATCCACTGTCGAATTTCTAGGGAAATCATTAAAACCGTTTTCGAGAACCAGGTCCACCCTGCCATTGGGAATATCTGACCTGAATAGAACATTTCCGAACAGTTTATTTATGGATTTAAGAGGAAACCCAAATTATAATTTAGATTTAGAAAATAATATTTGTTAATGCAGCTAATACTTGGACTTCATAAATGCATGACGTCATACTCTTTTTTTTTTACGAGGCTTTTACCGACTCCATCTGTCTGTCTGTCTGTCTGTCTAGTTTCCGTTTTTTACTCGTTTTTTTTTTTTTGTCTAGCATTCTCGGATTGGGTTTATATTATTAATTTGGAAATTATCGGTACTGTCGATGACAGTATATGAATCAATTAGTTTATCAATTTGTTGTTATTAATTAATCTTTGCTTTATATGGAAAAAGGTGAGTTAAAATTTCCTATATATATTTAGTCATGCATATTAACCAATGACCTAAACTCCGCCAAGTCACTGATTTTCCTGCCTAGCTCAGGCAACCCATTTCATGCTCTAATATCGCTAGGGAAGAAGGATATATATAGATAAAGATATGCCAATGATTTTGCGGTTCTTTCCTTGAAAGCTTAAAAAAAAAAGCATTTTTATATTTTGCTTGTTTGATGTTGAATGTCAAAAGTTCAAGTAGATTACGTCCCTTTCCTCTTGCCGATTGTTGTAACAACACCATGTTTTCAGGACGTGATGGCAGACTGTGTTACAAACTGACCATCATACCGGCGCCTTCGACACGGTCACGGAGGTCACCATCATACGGGTACGTTTGACAAGAATGCCGGGTTCAACGAGGTCTAGCCTTGCTGCGACGACGTGACCTTCCGACATGGATGGACCTTGTTGAACAGTTAGGTGGACAAGACTTACAATCCCAGATATCCAAGGGTTTCTCTCAAATAAAAACCAATATTTAATTAATTTAAAAAAAAAAAGCAAGAGACAGAGGCGTGACCTCGTGATCGCTTTTTTTTTAGAGACAGAGGCGTGACCTCGTGACTGCTTTCGAAGAGACAGAGGCGTGACCTCGTGACTGCTTTCGAAGAGACAGAGGCGTGACCCCGTGATCGCTTTTATAGAGACAGAGGCGTGACCTCGTGATTGCTTTCGAAGAAACAGAGGCGTGACCTCTTGATCGCTTTTTTTTAGAGACAGAGGCGTGACCTCGTGATCGCTTTTTTAGAGACAGAGGCGTGACCTCGTGATCGCTTTTTTTTACAGACAGAGGCGTGACCTCGTGATCGCTTTTTTAGAGACAGAGGCGTGACCTCGTGATCCCTTTTTTTAGAGACAGAGGCGTGACCTCGTGAACGCTTTTTTTAGAGACAGAGGCGTGACCTCTCGATCGCTTTTATAGAGACAGAGGCGTGACCTTGTGATTGCTTTCATAGAGACAGAGGCGTGACCTCGTGATCGATTTCGTAGATACATAGGCGTGAACTCTTGACCTTCTACGCAGGCTACTGACAGGGGCGACACAAGATTATTATTTTTAATTTCATTAGTAAATTGTATCATAAACAGATTTTATTGTGCTCGCTCGCATTATTTTAAAGTCATAGATTAAACAACTAGACAAAGTCATTGCGTAAACGAGACAAAGTCATCGTGTAAAAGGCTTTTGCCTTTAGATCCACATTTCTGTGTGAGAAGTGGTCGGGGTGTTAATTATAATAATAATAATAATAATAATAGCCGAGGGGATAATAACAACTGACCTCACAGACACCTTCAAGGCCCTTAACATCCCTAGGGACATCCTCGTTGCCTGTCAGGGGGGGCGGTACTGCTGCAGACCTGCCACATCACCAGAAAATTTCTCAGTGGAAACTGTTAAAGGGACTACGATGAATTTTGTTTCTCTTTAGCAAAACTCGACCCTGGCAGCGCCAGAGAATGACTACTCGTTCATTTCTAACATAGTAATAATAATAATAATAATAATAATAATAATAATAATAATAATAATTTTATTTATAATGCGCTTTTAACAAACAAAATGTAGGCTCAAGGCGCTGTGATAACATTACAAACATAAACATGAGAGTTAAATTCACAATCTAAAAAATTTTTGAACAGGTAGGTCTTAATGTTCTTCTTGACTGTAGTGTAGCAAGTTGTCTGTCTGAGAATAGGAAGAATAGAATAGAATTACGTAAAGCACTAAGTGGAAGGAGAAACAGATAGATCTGTAAATGCGTAGATAGATCTGCAAATGCGTAGATAGATCTGTGAATGCGTAGATAGATCTGTGAATGCGTAGATAGATCTGTAAATGCGTAGATAGATCTGTAAATGCGTAGATAGATCTGTAAATGCGTAGATAGATCTGTGAATGCGTAGATAGATCTGTAAATGCGTAGATAGATCTGTAAATGCGTAGATAGATCTGTAAATGCGTAGATAGATCTGTAAATGCGTAGATAGATCTGTGAATGCGTAGATAGATCTGTAAATGCGTAGATAGATCTGTAAATGCGTAGATAGATCTGTAAATGCGTAGATAGATCTGTAAATGCGTAGATAGATCTGTAAATGCGTAGATAGATCTGTAAATGCGTAGATAGATCTGTAAATGCGTAGATAGATCTCTAAATGCGTAGATAGATCTGTAAATGCGTAGATAGATCTGTAAATGCGTAGATAGATCTGTGAATGCGTAGATAGATCTGTAAATGCGTAGATAGATCTGTAAATGCGTAGATAGATCTGTAAATGCGTAGATAGATCTGTAAATGCGTAGATAGATCTGTAAATGCGTAGATAGATCTGTGAATGCGTAGATAGATCTGTAAATGCGTAGATAGATTTCGTTAGTAAAATCGATTTATGTGTATCAATTTAAAAAAAAAAAACAAGACTTTAAATCATTATTCGTCTGAGAGAAAAAAATATTCTTACATTGAATGATAAATGGGAGAATTAGACGGATAGAAAAAATAAGAAAGAAAAAAAAAATGCTAACTATAAAAGAACTGTTTCGAATTGCGAAAACAAAGAAAAGGAAGAATCAATTATCAGAAATCAATCAAACACTTCCGGATCATAGCCTCGTTACCGATTCGTCTAATGAAAAAGAAGCGCCTCACGGAAAGGCGGTCTGGCCACGAGCACAAAGTTTGAGTAGCAGACGTGACATCAATGAGATGACTATTTACCGGTTTTTTTGAAGTGCGGAGGTGTTGAGGTGTCATAAGAGATCGATTCTCTCTTTTCTCTCTCTCTCTCTCTCTCTCTCTCTCTCTTTTACGGGACAATTGTTGCAGACTTGAAAGGATACTGAAAATATGTATGCAAATTGCCAATGCCTCCGTAAAAATAGGCCAAAAGTGGGTCAGTTCAACAATTTTGAAAGGGAGAAGCAGAAAGACTTGAGTATCGTATTTGGTTGGACTGTACCTATTCTGACAAAACTCATTGTACAATCTTAACTTGGCTTATGGCAGTATATTGGCCTATTTTAGTCGTAAAAACGACTATGGTTCATCTTGAACACTTTTTCATATGGCTGTGGAGCCCTATTTTGGAGAGACACTCTCGTCCACATATATTGCAGGTCAAGGTAGCTTTCGCTTTTGTGGAACAGGAGCTGGCCATTTTTCGTATGACACGCTTTTCTTCAAGAGCTGAGGCCCATGTTTTCTCGCTGTCCATAGCTCCATCTGGTGCGGTCTAGGGCTATGTCTTCCCAATGGTCAGTATCGATGTTCACTGATTTTAAATCTCGTTTTATCACATCGACGTAACGGAGTTAGGGGCGATCAGTTTTTCTTGAGCCAGACGGAAGTTGCCCGTAGAGAATGATTTTCGTGATGCGATTGTCCTCCATCCGGCGTGCAATCCGAGCCAGCGCAGGCAGCGTTGCCTGAGGACTATAAAGATGCTGGGAAGGCCCGTTCGCGCGATTATCTCAGTATTACACACTATTTCTTCCCATGTTATTTTTAAGATCCTTCGAAGGCAGCGCAAGGCGAGTGAGTTTAGTTTTCTCTCTTGTTTTGTGTAGGTAGTCCACGACTCCGTACAGTAGCGTGCCAAGAACGCATGCCTTGAGGACCTCTATTTTGGTCGCTGTAGTGAGCTTCTGGTTTTTCCAAACTCTTGGCTTATAACAGTATAAAAGAGATAACTGTATGACACACTACATGATCTTGGACTATCTAACAAACTGACAAGACTTATACATATGACATTAACTCAAAAAAATCATAGTACAGGGAGATAACTCACGGGAATTTAGGATTAAACGAGGACTAAGACAGACCCACTTTCACGCATCATCTTCAAATTGACGCTGGAGAAAAAGGTAAAAGGAATGTACACAAACCTCAAGGGGGACAATTACCAACTACTTCAGGGGAGAAAACATTGGTCCAGAACAAAAAGGGAACATGTACAAGCTAATTCAGCCAATCTCTAAAATACCTTGCTTATGCCGATAACATTGATTTCAAACTACCGGAAGAACAATTCTAACCAACAGAACTTGATGTCAATGACAGTAAAACCAAGTATGGCAAAATAGTAAAAAGTAAGTTCCCCCTTTCAGACCTTGTGGTCTATAGGGCAGATAATGCAAAGGTCATCTGTTTCTGTGGCCAACGGTTTACGATGGTGTCATGCGGCCAGCACAACGACTAACCGCCTTTACTTTTCCCCAACTATAATCAGATACCCATTAGAGCTGGGTGGACTCAGAGGCGCCCGAAGATCCAGAAATTAAAAATCCCAGTTTTCACGGGGATTCGAACCCGGGACCCCCGGCTCGGAAGTCGAGCGCTTTACCGCTCAGCCACCGTGTGGTATAATGACAAGCGACAATTAAGAGAAACAATACATTAAAATTTCAGACCACAGGTTTGTAAATGTTCAAGCTGTCAAATATTTATTAAGTACAAATGATCTACTAACAAAAATAAAAAAAAAGAACTAGCAGGAGGCAACAGAGCTTTCTATGACACCCATCATTTACTTAGGAATAAAACAATATCAAGGAAAAACAAAGAAAACGATTTACAAAATCCTTATAAGACCAATGACCATGTATGCGGGACCTGGGCATTAACAAAAGCAACAGAAAATCTACTCAATACTAGGGGACGGTAAATACCTAGAAAAAACTAATGGTGCTATACAAGATGAAACTGTGAGGAGGACAAGCACTAACAAAGAAATAACACTTGTATGAAGACTCACCAATAGTGACTGAAATAACAAAAAAAAAAAAAGAACAGACTACGTTGGGCAGGTCATCTTGAAAGAATGTCAGATAACAGAGGAGCAAAAATTGTATACCAGCAAAACTCAAAAAAGGCAGGCGACCCAAAGGAAGATTACGAGTGCGATGGATTGATGATGTGGAGGCAGATCTACAACAGCTTGGGGTTCGGGAACGAAGACGAAAGGTTCAGTGGAGATCTGAAAGGAAAGATCTGTTGAAGCAGACCCGGAGGATATTCCAGCTACCCGTCGCCTCAGCGTGGCGCCTCCGTGGAAACGTCTAGTGGGTGGACACTAGATAGGCTAAGAACGAGTAGCGAACCAGGCCTTCTGGCAGGTCTCCCTGGGTGAGCTTTTGTATTTTGTATCTCACTCGGGGTGGGGATGGAACAAGTAACCTGCAACCCAGTCCAAAAAGTCCGCCACGTCGTTCCACATGGGGGTCGTCATCAGAACCAGGAGCCTGGAGTGGCGACCTTCGCACGGAACTGTGGCGGTTACAGTATAGGAATATGAGACAAGCTCCCCGCAGTTAGCATTGTTCCCGGCCACTTGTAGCGAGTGGGACCCGTGCCGGGGATTGTGCGCTGTGTACACGGCACGGCCCGGTTTCGTCCAGTCAGGGAACCGATATGGCCGTTTACCGTTGGGGGCCCTCAGACAGGACAGGGGTGAAGAGCCCCACGTCCAGGCCTGGTGGTTGGATAAAAGCCTTTCTAACCGTCAACGGGATAATGGCGCCTACGGCGCCGACGCCCTACTGGACTTCATTGAAGGTTGAAGCAGACCAGAGCCCTCCATGGGCTGTAGCGCAACTGCGATGGTTGAATGTACAATAATATCATCTTCACAAAGTAAAACAGTGTATGCATTGCCTATAAACTTGAGTGGATGGATGAAGTATATATAATTTCGGGGGGGGGGGGGAAATTACATAGATATGTGGAATGCTAATTAAGGATGACTGTTTTTATTAAGGTTACATTTTTTTTATCGAGTGTTGACTGAGATATGTTCATTGTGTGTATTCGTTACATATGCAAATAATTAGCCAAAGCAATTTTATGTTGGCTGCTTGAGGTTTAGGTCCGGGATAGATATTTTTACTAGATTTTAGTTTAATTAAGTATTAAATTTGTTTCTGGATTCTATTCCACATCCAGTCTTTTTATCAAGGTTTAGATTTTAATATAGTTCAAACTATTCATCTATTAGTCTATACATTAGTACTATATTTTATGATATAAAGTAGTGCTAAGTGTGACTTTCAGATAATAGGAACATCACCAAGACTTAAACAGACAGACATATTGATTGATTGATAGACAGTCAGAGAGACAGATAGATAAGTTGATTGATTGACAGATAGATGACAGACAGACAGATAGATATAGATTGATAGATTGATTGGTTGATAGAGGGAAAGACAGACGCATAGATAGATAGATAGATAGGTAGGTAGATTGATTGGTTGATCGATTTCGATCAGTCATTTTGTTTCACCTTTAATTTTTGTATCAGTCATGTTATTTAGTCTGTGATCTGTCTTTAAGTTTCTGTTCTATAAGTCCCTATTATAAATAAGGTCTGGTTTATTAGTAAACCAGGTTTTATAAATTTCGTAGGCGGAGCAGTTTTTTCAGTTTGTTTGGGTGCAAATAGTGCAGTAAAGTTTGTAGACTAACATAACAATATATGTGATTAGTTTTGAGTTGCAACAATTGTAGTTCCATAACATACCCACATATCTTTTATTCCTAAAGTTTATTGTAGAGATATCCTTCATCGGAGAACGAGACATATGGAATGTTTATTTTCAAAGATGTGATCTAGAGTAAGTTACGCTATGTGATCACTTTCGGGTCAGCGACCAAACATTCATCTCAGTTTGATTTAATCTCAAAATGAATGCAATGAGGGAAAAAAATAATAAAAGGATGTAGCAGACGTAGGATGCAGTAATCTCCCCTGATATTTTAAGAGGCGATATAAATAATTTATATGGACAGTAAATGTATTAAGTTTTTACCCTAGAAGGTTGGGTTTATTTGGCTCTACGTTGAAGTCAGCGTTGTGTCATATTGTGTATGAAATAAGTAAGACCATCACAAAAATCCAACAAAGCATTAGGGTTTATTCAACGAAATTTCTATACATCAAATAAGAACATTAAACTAAAATGTTATTTAACCTTGGTTATGCCAATAATAGAATATGCATCCACCGTGTGGGACCCCTCAACTCAAGAAAACATTAAGAAACTGGAACAGACACAAAATAGAGTGCAGTGAAATTCGAAACAAACAAATATTCACATTTGACTACACTAACACCTTTAGTGAAATCACTAAATTTAGAAAGCCTTCAGGAGAGAAGACTTAAAAGTAAGATAACATTTATACATAAAACACTGAACCATAATCTTCAAATACAAAAAACAAAATCTAATAAAATACTTAGAAAGACACAAAGATAAAGGCACATTCCTCATCCCATATGCTAGGACAAATTTGTACAAGTACTCCTTTTTCCCTAGTGCTATTAGAGCATGGAATGGGTTGCCTGAGCTAGCCAGGGAAACCAGTGACTTGGCAGAATTTAAGTCATTGGTTAAAATGCATGACTAAATGCATGACGCGTAGGACGTAATCATCTTCTTATTTGAAGTAACGTCTGTATTATATAAGATAAGAAGACCAGCATTGCAATTTGCTCTGTAGAAAAGAAAATAGATCTAGATCAAGTTTTAGTTCTATTGTGTACATTGATTGTTCAAGTCCTCTAATCATATATCGAATTAAATTGTGTTAGTAGGGGGGTGGAGATGGAAATTCAGTCATTATTGTCATAGATCTAGAATACTTACTCGGTACAAAATAAATATGTTGGGGGGGGGGGGGGGTTAGAATTAGTTGACTGGAGGGGGAAAAAGGAAGAAGAAAAAGAAACACCTTGAATATCGTTCCAAGGCACTGCATATGTCAGAAAGAAAATCTATATCCACCGAGATAACTCTAGCAAGATCCCGATACCATTGAGTTATCTCCCATTTTACGCTTTTGTAATTCAACATCAAAATTCTAGTGTCATGTGACTGGCGGCCCTCGCACACTGACCCCCCCCCCACCACCCTAAACTTTTCTCAGCCTTCATAAAGTCGAGGCCATGGAGTTAAGCTAAAAACGACACCCCCCCCCCCCACGCACACACACACCCCTCGAGATCCACCTTCACCCCTCCGCGGAGGAAGCTCCAAGACTGTCTGCCGTCCTCATAAACTAAATATTTTGTTCCCAAACACCAAAACGTTACAGGGAATCAAGAAGGAAAACAATGGGGCTACCCTCCCTTCCCATCCACTCTCCCGACTATTAATTTATGCTTAAAGAAAAGTCTAAACACTATATCTAAGGGAGAAAACTTCCATTATTTTTTTTTTTAAATCGACGTCTGCTTGGTCACAGAATATGATGAAATCTAGGTCAGTGTGCAAGTTAGCAGATTGCACGATTCGCAATTTTAGTCAAGAAATTATATAACAACTTCACAATCTTTTTTTTTTTTTAAAGCGAGCCTATATTTTTTAAACGCTAACATGGGTTCTCACATTTATAGCCGCCTTGTTGAGTGGTATTGCAGATTTTCACGACAGACAAAACAACCGAGCGTCTTTTTATATTTTCTTTTATAATCTTATCTTATCTTATATAATACAGACGTTACTTCAAAAAAGAAGATGATTACGTCCTACGCGTCATGCATTTAGTCATGCATATTAACCAATGACTTAAATTCTGCCAAGTCACTGGTTTTTCTGGCTAGCTCAGGCAACCCATTCCATGCTCTAATAGCACAAGGGAAGAAGGAGTATTTGTATAAATTTGTCCTAGCATATGGAATGAGGAATGTGCCTTTATCTTTGTGTCTTTCTGAGTATTTTATTAAATTTTGTTTTTGTATTTGTAGATTATGGTTCAGTGTTTTATGTATAATTGCTACTTTACTTTTGAGTCTTCTCTCCTGATGGCTTTCTAAATTTAGTGATTTTACTAAGGGTGTTACTCTAGTCAAATGTGAATATTCGTTTATTATGAATCTCACTGCTCTATTTTGTGTCTTTTCCAGTTTCTTAATGTTTTCTTGAGGGGTCCCAAACAGAGGATGCATATTCTATTATAGGCCTAACCAAAGTAACATTTTAGTTTTATGTTCTAATTTGATTTATAGACATTTCTTTGAATAAACCCTTTCATCGTTGACATCGTTGCCAACTAAGAATTCTTTTGTGTTATAAACGGAAGACACAATTGGATTCCGCTGTGTTAAAAAGGGCATAAAATTATCCCTATAAAACAGAGTTTATCGACATTTCCTTTTATTTTGTAAGCTACACCGGATACACCAAAAAAAAACTAGCTATTTATAGTTTTGCCGCCATGTATGAAAATCTCTAATGCAATTCGGGATTGTCATTACGGTGGTCTGAGGTTTTAATTCATCCCGCCGCCGATTTTTTGGCCCTGCAAATTTGTGTTAGGATGTTATTCTTTTTAAGTCTGCCTCTTCTTCTTTTCCTGGTACTGTTCCCTGAAGGAAGGTTTTTTGCACGCTCGGAGGACCTTGTAAATAGGATCATAGAGATTTAGTTTGCGTTTTTTCGACAGTAAGCAAGTCATCGTGGGTTCTAATCGCTGTAATAATCCTGTCTCTAATCTCTTGGTTTGTGATTAATACAAAAACTTAGAAAGAACTCATAGTCGACACCCTGGTTCTTGAAGTTGAATCCCATCCGTTGTGATCCAGAGCCGCACAATAGAACATATAGGTACTGCAATGTAGAGAGGATGCAAACATAGCAATTTGTTGTTAAGTGTTACATGTTTCGGGTGTTTTACATGTTTCGGGGGTTTTACATGTTTCAGGTGTTTTACATGTTTCGCGTGTTTTATATGTGTCAGGTGTTTTACTTGTTTCGGGTGTTTTACTTGTTTCGGGTTGTTTTACTTGTTTCGTGTGTTTTACATGTTTCGGGTGTTTTACATGTTTCGGGTTTCGGTTGTTTTACATGTTTCGGGTGTTTTACATGTTTCGGATGTTTTACATGTTTCAGGTGTTTTACTTGTTTCGGGTGTTTTACTTGTTTCGGGTTGTTTTACTTGTTTCGTGTGTTTTACATGTTTCGTGTGTTTTACTTGTTTCGGGTGTTTTACTTGTTTCGGGTGTTTTACTTGTTTCGGGTGTTTCACTTGTTTCGGGTGTTTTACATGTTTTGTGTGTTTTACATGTTCGGGTGTTTTACTTGTTTCGTGTGTTTTACATGTTTCGGGTGTTTTTTTGTGTGCATGTCTCGGGTTTCGGGTGTTTTACATGTTTCGGGTGTTTTACATGTTTCGGATGTTCCTTCAAAATGGAAGATTATTACATTCTAGCCCAACCTCCTACCCCCTTCTGCAAGACGGCACTGGAAGGCAGCTGTCAGGGCTCGCCATTGAGACAACAGTCAAGAAATCATCAACTATGTCTCTCATAGAAAGACATGATTTCGATTTTCGATATCTGACTTTCGATTCTCGATGTCTGACTTTCGAGTCGCAATATTAGACTTCAGATACGTTACATTTGACTTTCCGCGATATTCGACTTTCAATGCGCAATATTTGACTTTCGATTTCCGAATCCTGATACTTATATTTGATATATTTTACTCAAAGATCGATTCGAGATTTATTTTACTTAAAAGTCAATGCGTGATATTTTATACTTACAAATCAATTCGTGATATATTGTAACCATTAACTACTGGCTGTTGGTGCAATTTGTTAACTCTCAGGACGTTTCGACGGCGGCGTCTTGCGGAAGGATGTCATATGGCACTGACAAGTGTGTCACATTTAATCCACCTACACATGACAAATGACAGACTTTTGTAGTAGAGTGCAACAGACATTCGAATTAATTAATGCCCGACTGTACTTAAGAGATAAATGAATGAGGAAACCCAACAAAAAAAAAAAGTTTAAAGACATCAAGATGCAAAAAGACAGACAGACACGCGAACAAACAGCCAAATAGAGTAATTACGGGACAGAATTGACAGACAGATCAGCCAATCAATAGACAGGGCGTCGTGACGTAGCTAAACGCCAGCCATGTTGGATTCGCATCGACTGCTCCATGTAATGACTGTGGTTAGTTCATTCATAAGCTACGTTCAACTGGGGGCGAAGAAACCAGGGGGGGAGGAGGGTAAAAAAGTGGAAAGGGATAGATAATGATGTTAACGCCCCTGACAAGAAACAAAAGCTCAGCTCCCGGAACTCGAGATATATCACTTGTATTGTGATGGATAGATTTGGATAATTGTTTAATTGCAAGTGTGGGTCGATCTCCACCTCTCTCACACACGCGCACACACGCACTCTCATTATCACTCGGTTCGGTTCACGTCTTCTACAAGTCCCATACTCTGTCACTGTAAAACATTGACAAGGCAGTGGCGTAGCTAGGAATTTGCCATGATTGGGGGGTCCGGGAGGCTTGATCTCTTTATTATTTTTTTTGGGGGGGGGGGGCTGCATTTTGCTTAATATTTCATATTAAATGTAAAAAACACTCAGTTTGGGGCCCACTCAAGTGGGGGCTCGGGGGAGGGGGGAGAATTTGAAAATCCTCCCGAGCCCCCACTTGGGGGGGGGGCAATTGAGTGTTTTTTGCATTAAATATTACACAAGATGCATGGGCCCTTAAAGAGGTCAAACCCCCGGGGCCCCCAATAGATGGAAAATTTATAGCTACGCCCCTGAGTATAAAGTAATTTTCCGTATGCAGTATAAGTTTTGATTACACTTACTAATAATACATTCAAAATAAAAACAGTATGATTCAAACATTAAATCCACTAGACGATTATATCGAAAATCTCAAATGCTTTAAATTTGGTATTAAATCTAAGACAATCGATATTAAATAAATGATATGTATGAAGTCAAGTTACTTATGTTTTGATAACAGTTCAAATATGGAAATAGTTGTTCGAGTCAACTAAGCTATTCATAGTCAATCTGCCACAGATTTTTTCTAGACTTCTCATAAATATATGAAGTCGCCAATATTGCACAAATTCTCTGAACCAGCTGTTTAGTTTTGTCACATACTAGTCTAGTTTTAGAACCACTGTGACACTAGGACTTGACAAGTTTGGAATAATGGAATTGCACAAGCCTCTTGAAGAACCCTTATTTTAGAATATTTGTAAACATCATATCTGAGTTTTGTCTCTTACTGAATGAGACACAAAACATTCCAGAGTGATCTCCTTTTGGAGGAGAAGCCTCTCCGAATATTTTGTATCATGGAAGACGAGGTTTAACGATCGTTGTTAAACTGCTCAATATCTTCATGAATAAGACATGCAGTGTTGCGTTTTTGTTGTGTTACTTTCCCACTCATTAAAATGGGTGTTCCAAAAAGGCCGATGTCAGCAGAGCGCACTTACTTAGACTTGGGTTTTTCCGCAACGGCGGCGCATTGGGTGGCATGTTGTCTTCACAAAGATCTGACACTGGCAATGTCTGAAGCCTCCTCCCACCTGGCGTCCACAGTTTTGAGGTCCTCCATGAAAGTGTGGCGCCAAGTTATGCGAGGACGTCCCTGTTTGCGCTTTCCTCGTATTGGCCTCCATGTCATCGCAACTCTTGGTATGCCTAGTTTGTTTTGTCAGAGAACATGCCCCGCTAACATCAGATCGATCAGGACAACATTAATCTAGCCTTGACTGTGAGGTTCATTAGTTCTTTGTTTCAAACGGACACTGAAGTGTTTCTTGTTGCTTTTATTAATGTCGCTATGTCGCAGTGGTAGTTTTGGACGCTGACTGCAGAGCAAGAGAGAAGGATCCTAGCAATGGAATTGAGATGCTACATAAGGATCCTCGGTATCACATACAAATACCGCATCACAAACGAAGAGATTAGAGACAGGGTTACTGTAGCGATTGGACCCCACGATGACCGGCTAACTATCGCAAGCTAAAAATCTATGGCCACATTACAAAGACTTTGGGGCTCACAAAGACCTTCCTTCAGGGAACAGTACCAGGATTAAAAGAAGAAGAGGCAGACTGAAAAAGCGATGGGAAGACAACATAAAAGAATAGATGAGCCCCCATTGAAACAGGTTCTAAGGCAAAAGACAGGAATGGAGAAAGACGGTCGTCAAATCTTGCATGGTGCCCCAACGGTCCAACAGACTAAGGGATTGGTAAAGGTAACAAATTTGCAGCAATGTTGCTGCCAACTTTAAATAATGTATTAAACTTCCCTATATATTCACCTTTGTCCAACACACTGTAGTTTATATAAACAGTCGGGAAACAATGCTATACTCTGTTCTTATTAGATCGATTATTTTATAAAAGAGAAAAAAAAATCGCAACTTGAGAAAGAAAAAAAAAAGCACATAATAATGTAATTTTGGCTTTACCTGCACAGTAATCTGGCCACTTAAGTGCAATTAGGTTGCCCAATGGCACGCGGTCAGAAGGAAAAAGAAATGTTCTACTACAAAGGATGACATTTAGACAAAATGACGTTTGTTGAGCTCACCTGAGAGTCTACGTTTATTTGTGACATTTGAAGAATAATTTGTGTGTGTGTCATTTATAACTTTCAAATAAAATCTTCGAAAAAAAATTGCAACCAATTTTTTTTAACCCTATTACTTTTGTTCGTTTTACATCAAAAATTTCCGAGTTAAAATTTCGGAGCTAATTTGGCAAGGTGAAGGTCATTGAATCCGAAATAGAAAAAAAAGAATTGTTCGCTGCAACGACATTTTGACTTACATATGCCTGGTCGTGTGGTATGCGCTCGGGACTATCGTTCGCTGGTCTCAATTTTCCCGGGTTCGAACCCATTCCATCCCCCGTCTTCTTGCGCAAGGTTTTTGGCTGCGATGTAATTATCTTCAAATCCGAAGGAACATCCGAAACAGTTAAAACATTTTACAAAAAAAAAAAAAAAAAAAACTTTTTTAAGCCCAACATCTAGCGCAAAACGATGGTATCTAGCAAAGGAAAGAAATTGTACTTGGCAAATGTGGTGGTATAAGTTGAATTAGTCCCCTTGAGCAAACAAGTTTATTTACGCATTTAAATAGAGATCACGGCAACATTCACCCCGATACCTCCTTCATCTTTATCTCCTCCGCTTTTTTTACCAACCGGTCCAGACAAGAGATAGGATCTTAGCACATTTTGAGAAAGCTAAAAGCACGAAATTGTGCTAAACAAAAACAAAACATATTTCTAGCCGCACAGATTTATTATTGTAAGTCTAGAGCTGTGTTTCCGTTTCCTTTTCCGTTCAAGGTTTCCTTTTTCCGTTCAAGGAATATCCCGCATATTCTGAGTATTTAGCGCAACACTTTGATTATTTTTTAGATGAATGAATTCTCGTGCTGGCCTACTAGCCAATTATTCCAGTAGTTCGTGGAACACCTATTCGGCCTCGCGGAACACTAGGGTTCTGCGGAACACAGTTTGGGAACCACTGGTCTAGAATCTAGATCTATGCCAAATTTAATTACATGACTGATCCAAACTAGAAAAGTGAAAAGTAAAGTTTCCCTTTCAGACCTTTGGGATCCATGAGGTAGATGATGTTAAGGTCATCTGTTTCTTCAACCAACGGTTAACGAGCAGAGTGTCATGTGGCCAGCACAACGACCAACCGCCTTTACTTTCGCCAACTAAAGTCAGGTATACATTAGAGATGCGTAGACTCAGGAGTGCCCTTAAAATCCCAAATTAAATAATCCCAGTCTTCACCGAGATTCAAACAGGTTCAGAAGTCAATCGCTTAACTATCCAAAATATCCCCAAATCCAAACTAAATGATACAATTACACTTAATATAAGCTTTGTTGTTTTTAAAAGTATTATTTGTTTTGTTTTAATTTCTGAACAGGGCTTAATATTCGAGTTAATGTTTTTTATGTGCACTCTTTTTGGCTTGTTTTCCTACTGTGTGGTCGCTAGGGTATACAAAGGGTCACATTCTTCTTGTAGCGTTGTGGGAATTACCACCAGAACAAAATAAACTCCACACAACTCCCCCTTTGCAAACACTGCGCCCACCCCATTGAAACCGTAAACCATATCCTCTTTGAATGCCCCTCCCTAATCCACTTTAGGCAGACCCTACTTCCACTACAGCCCAACATAACCAACACCCTGTAGGGCAGTGCTGAACAACTGAAGAAAACAGCCCACTTTTTTTCCTTGACACAGTCTGCGAAAGAGCTCACAGCTCAGAAGCAATAAAGCTGGCTAGAAGAAGAAGAAGAAGATGAAGAAGAAGAAGCAGAAGAAGAAGTAGCGTTGTGGGTTGCCGTATTCTTTGTGCATATACCAGCGAAACTGCTCGTTATAGAAGACCCGTGACGTGGCTACGAGCTATTGGTCTAAGCAGCCCACAGGTTGTGACGTTGTAGGTCAGTGTTCAGGCCTTCCATAACCAGGGCCGGTCCTACAGATTGCGGGGCCCCATGCGAAACGGATTGCGCGGGGCCTATTCTGAGTTGTGATGAGGATAATAAGTGAAAATTAATATTTTGTATTAGAAAATAAATTCGTCTTTTCATTTTATTCATACTTTACTAAGTACAAAATCACTGTCAAATTCACTTGACGAGCCATCTACAGTAGATAGTAGTTTTCCAACAAAAAGCTGATAAACATTCAGACGAGCAAAATATCGCTTTTGTTTTGCTTTTTTTAAAGAGGTCGACATAGATTTAGATTTATATTTGTATGCCAGTGACTATTAAAGTAGATTACGAATTTGAACTTTTTGTTTTGGTAAAAATTCGCCTTATTATAACATTATTAAATGAAAGCTGACAAAGCCGTTTGTTTTTAATTGCTAGTAGGATCATATTGAATGACACCCAGAAATAACAATTTCGTCTGTTTTTAAGGAGATTTGCATCAGTTTTTTTTTTTATTTTTATAAATTTCCGGAGATTTTCATGACTTTTACGTATATTTTACAATTTCAGGAGAATTCCAGAAACCCTTTAATAATAAGCTAAACTTGTTTATTTTAATAATTTACACTTAGAATTCGCGCGGGGCCTATGTAAGTGCGGTGCCCACTGCGGCCACATAGGTTGCAGTGGCCTAAGACCGGCCCTGTCCATAACGATTATTCTCCAAACCAGACAAACTACACTCATGTTGACTTGTGACGAGCTCTCTGGTCACGTGGCGTAACCTCAAGGTAGAGATGCTTCTGCAAAGGCAAGACCATGTGCTGACTTCCCTTATAATGGAACGGTCCATGTATAGTTTTTCCCTAAGTTGTTACTAAAACGTAGCAATGAATAACAATAGTTTCATTAGGTACCCGACCCTTCTCTTTGACACATGTTAAGATACACCCGAACACACTCACATTAACACTAATAATTGAAAGATTGCAATATTGTGGCTTTCATATTTGTCTGATTAAAAACAAATTACTGGTACCAATAAATCATTTATTGTTATAAGCTTTGTAGTTTGAAATAAAAAGAGTGGCTTTGTTGATGGATGGTCCCCCTTTATTTAAAATCTAACACTATGTATCTTTTTGGTTTATTAAGCATGGTTCGAAGCGAAGTAAAAAAAAGTACATTACACTAAATTTAAAAAAGGTTGTGCTAGCGATCCATATAAAGGTTTACCAGACTCCACGTCTAAACGAGGACAGAAAGGCGGGCAAAGCCTTACAAAGGATGACAATGCTAATGCAAGTCATGCTAAAAAACTTGTCTAATAATTTAATTGGTGAAATCTATTTGATTTATTAAAAGATCATTAAATGTAAGGTTCGGAGGAGAAAAAAATGACTAGCTTGCGCTTTGCGGACAACAGAGATGGTCTGGCAGGAACTAAAGAAGAATTGGTTGACTTGGTCATGCGCATAGCCAACATTTCCGCTCTACATGGTATTCAAATCAATGCCGAAAACAAAACTAATAATGACCAGGGCTTTAAAAGGGGCATCAGTATCGTTTAGTGTGTATAAGGAATGGACGTCTACTAGAGTAAAATGACGGATATAAGGGATGTCGGTTATTTACGACAATGCTTTAGATCTAGATTTTAAAGTGTAAAAGATTGAGGTTTATTTTTATCACGATGCTCAAAGTGTTGCTTTTCAAAAGCATATTATAAATCTTAAGACATTTTAATGGCATTCATGCACCCTTTCGGCGGCTCTATTGGCCTTAGTGAACAAAATCCTGAAAAATAGGACAAGGCTATAGAAACAATAGATAACTATACAATCTTCCATATACATAAGCTCTCCACTAGCTGAGTGGTTACCGTGTTGGCTTGAGAAGACTCAGATTATTCCCCTTTTTTTAAATAAATGCTTTTTTTTTTTTTAATTGTTAGTATACATTATACATCTGTTACATATTTAATTACATGAATGATCCAGACTAATTGATACCACTATGCTTAACATAAGCTTTTTTTTTTTTTCTTTCAGTCATAACATGTGTCAAGGCCAAGGGCTGATGGATTAGTTTCGCAGCTTATTTATGGTGACCTAGGTAGACACGTTCGGACAAAGCTGGACATCCTGCCATGATGTGTTCCACTGACTAACTAACATTCACGTAATTAAGTAATTCTATTATCGTTATTAGCACGTATTATATTATAACTTTCATGGGCGTAGCCAGGGGGGGGGGTTCTTGGGGTTCAACCCCCCCCCCGAAATGCCGGGGGGGGACTGAATTAAGTGACTGATTTTTGCTTTCATTTTGTTTATTTTAGGTGATATTTTAATACTAAATCATCACTTACCACATCACAGCCGAGGGGGGTTTGAGTTAAAAACCCTTTACCAGGGGGTTTTGAGTTTAAATCCCTCTACCAGGGGGTTTTGAGATTTAAAAAAAACCCTATATGGGGGTTTTGAGATACAAATCCCCCTACCAGGGGGCTTAGAGTTTAAAACCCCCTACAGGGGGTTTTGAATTGTAAACCCCCCTACCTGAGGTTTTTGCAGTTAAATCCCCCTCTTCTATAAAACAAAACAAAAAAATGCAAACAATAATCCCCAAATTCCAACAGCACAGTTAAGGAAGATTGTGATTTTAAAACCCCCTCCAAAATTTACGATAAACCCCCTCTTCAATATAAAAAAAAAGCAAATTACATACTATAAAATCTATGAGCGTAGCCAAAGAGGTTTTGAGTTTAAATCCCCCTCCTCCAGATGGCTTTTTCTTTAAAGTTTAAAACCCCTCCAGATGGTTTTGAGTTTAAAATTCCCCTACAGAGCGTTTAGAGTTGAAAACCTCTCTCTTCAATATTATTTTAAAGCAAACTACAGTCACCAAATTATATGATCGTAGCTAAATGGGGTTTTGAATTAAAAAACAAACAAAAAAAAAAACTCCAGAGATTTTCTAGTTTAAAACCCCTCAACAGATGATTTGACGAAAAAACTTTCCTTTTCGATATAAAATCTAAAGCGAAATACAGGCATGTAATTCCAAGAGCGTAGTCAAGAAAGGTTACAAATTTCTACCAGTGGCTTGGACTCCATTAATTGAAATTGAAAAACATTAAATGTGGCTCAACAAAGATGGCTAAGACAGATTTTAGGAGTCAGTCATAGAGATCGGGTCTAAATCAAAGAAATCATATGCCGAACTGGGAGTCGAATCCTTAGTAAGGTTGTGACAGGGCGTCGCATGAGGTTTTGCGGGACATGTTCTCCGACAAAATGAATTACGCAAAATAAGAGTTGCGGAAACAGCTTGCCGGAAAATGCGCCGAACGGCGCGAGAGGGTCTAAGTCAGTAAGAATAGCACATTAGGTTTTTGAAATAAAACTTTTTAATAGCAAGATAATGCAGTGTAGATACCTCAGAATATGCATTTTGTTGGCTTTCAATACCAGAAATAGTGCTCGGCGGCGGGGCTTCGCCCCGCGCAGGGGGAGCGCCGCGAACTCCCCCAGATCCCCTTGCTAGCAAGGGCGGGGAGTCTACATTAAACAATAAAGGTCTTCCGAAAGGGTCAGAATGTAAAAAAGATTAATTATGTACACACACACACACATATATATATATATATATATAGATAGATATATAGATATATTTTTTTCCGCGGGGGGGGGGGAGGGAAATCCTCCCCCTCAACCCCCCCCCGAAAAAAAAATCCTGGCTACGCCCATGATAACTATACATATTAGTTTCATTAACACGTTACATATTTAAGGCTCCATAGACATTCTAGAGATAGCGTGGGAAGCGTGGTCGAGAGGCCAAGTGCGCTCGGCTACCTAGAAGGGGGCTCGAGGTTCGACACCCGACTCGGGCAGAGTTGCGTTTACTGAGCGCCTAAAGGCAGCACGGAAAACCAACTCCTAGATACCCCCTCCCCCCCCCCCCCCCACCGGTCCACAAATGAGATTGGACCAAAGCGCTCTGAGCATGCTATAAGCATGAAAGTAGCGCTATATAAAAGCTATAATAATTAATAGACTAGATTGACATCGAGCTTGGTTTAACATCGGCATCGATTATATCATCAACGATTGAGTTCGAAAGAATCGATTTCACGACTCTTTCAAATTTCACCACTCGCTAAACTATTTAATGGCTGCTTTCAGACTTCCGGCTGAATACTTCGATACTTTCCTTTTTAGTTTCTTTGTGTTTTAACTTTCCGTTTACTCCATCTTTTGTATCATTCGAACGCCTTTTTTTTTAAATGGGTTCTGCATACTCTATCAAGAAAATACGTTTGATATCCAAGAGCAGCAACTCAGATATTTAACTGTCGATAGAGTATTTTCCCCTTGCCAATACAATTTCCCCCGCTGTTAAAATGGTTTGCGGTTAACCAAGGAAATTGTTTTTTACAGCCTCGCTGTGCAAGGGCATTGAACTGTAAGGGGAAGTAAATCTTACTCAAGAGACTTTTGATTGACTTTTACTGCTGCCTACCGTAAGGTGATTTTCTTATTTTAAAAAATGTGTGTGATTTGCATCTTAAGTTGTTGTTTGTGTTTTAATCTTTTATAGATATTTAAAATTAACAGTGGAATAATGAAACATGATCTCAATGGGAACTAACAGGAAATGGCTTTGTTTCATAGTTTTGCGTTAATGTACAGTTACGTGATTAATAGTCCATTCTCAGAGACATACATAAATATAGACTGGCCGATAAAAGAGTTTTATGAAACGAAAATTTGTGACTTGCAATTTTGTGTTCTTTATTATACAGCATTTATGAGCAGTATAAAAGTTAAGTATTCATATCTATTTCAGCCACACACCTATATACGTATTACAATATTTTCACTTGTGTTTTTTTTTTTTTATCTCTGACTGAAGATCATGCAACTTTTCAGAATTCGGAAATCCGACAACAATGGATGTACATGTTTTCAAGTTACATGAAGTTACTTCCTTTTTCCAGTCTATATTTATTAATGTCTATGTCCATTCTATTTTTTTTTAAATCCGCAAAACGGTATTGCATTTTTCCTGAACTTTAGAAACTAAAGATCGATTTTTCTAGATTCGGGGCGACTTGCCGTACAGCATGAAAAAGAGCTACGTACATATCAATATATATTTAATATATAGGTATGTGATCTGATCGTCATTGGATGAGAGTTCGTTTCCGTTTTCCCAGTCTAGGTATAATATATATATATATAGGTCTGTGTGGGCAACTAACTATCAATAATTAAAGAGATTAGATATGAGATAAACTGACAAGCATTGAGATAGTGTTAAGATTACAGTTCAATTCTTCTTTATTTGGTTGGCAATAGTGACATATTTTCGACATTAGTTAACTGATCGTGAATATTTCAAATTCATATTATTGTGGGCTGCAAATGGAGGGTTCCAAAAACTAATTCTACAGCAGTGGCGTAGCTAGGGATAATTAGAGGGCCCGGGGGGGGGGGCTAGACCTCTTTAGTGTTCTGCAGTTTGACATTTGACATCATGACATGAGATAATGGCGTAATATTTAATGTATAAACAAATTTCGGAAACTTATTTGGGCCCTCCTTTCAAGTGGGTGCCCTGGGGGGGGGGGGATTTTCAAATTTGGACCCCCCCCCCTTCCGACACCCTAGCTACGCCACTGTTCTACAGTGCTAAAAGGTGAACAAAAATTATCGTATGCCTTTTAAAACAAGTAGCTTTTCAACACTCCGTATATTCTGTACACCGGATACACCATAAACAAACATTATATAAGAAACCCCCCCCCCCAAAAAAAAAAAAAAAAAAATAGGTTTAGATTCAGTTCAAAAGATTAAAATATTTGTTACAAACATAACAAGTTCAAAGGACATTTCATCACCCCCGCATTTCTCCGAACTTAGTTTTTTAAAAGACAGAAATATTTTTTTTTTGTATAATAATCAAAATAATTATAATAATAATCTTTGATATCCAAAAGGAAGTTTGACTTGCAATTTGCGCCTGACGCAAAACATTGTAACTATTGACAACGAAATGTACGTGTAATGATCGACATCTTTGTACTTACGTAATTGTTTTCCCCAAGGAGGTTATATTTAGATAGATGAATGTTCATTATTGGTTGAAACCAGTGGCCGGAGCCTATTCGCCATATTGGTTTACTCAAAACATTCCATCCGTTTTCACTACGATACCAGTTTTCTAATTCTCGTAACGACTCATATTAGCCTCGTATTTTGTCATCATGTTTTTTTTTCTAAACTCCTCTAAGGCCCAAGTTCATATCTGGTGGTCTAGATATTCCAATGGATCAATTACAAAGCGCTGTAGAGCATGTAAAGTGATGATTTATACGATCACCTGATCGAGGCCTACAAAACCGAAATGTAATGATTACATCGAAATTAAGCACTATTGTGGGCTGAAAAAAGCACAAAAATGATTTGCAAGAGGTTTGTTATATTTTTGATACTTTTTACCGCACTGAAATGACCAAAAAATTGATAAAATTGAAGTGATGAGAGTAATACTACCTACTACTAATAATAATGTTACAGTACTACTAACTAATCTTTCCCTAATTAAACTCTGGCCTACATTTTAGTAAATATTTCTTCAACGTTAAAAACATAAACTTTATTTGGTTTAACTTTTGTTTTTTATTCCAATTTAGCAGCGTCTATTAATTTCGTAATGTAAGGGTTAGGATCAGGGTTAGGGTTAAGGTTAATATTAGGGTTAGGATTAGGGTTAGAGTTAGGATTAGGCTAATCCTTACCCTAACATTACTTACATAAATACGTTACAAAAATAATAGACGCCGCTAAAAAGCACTTTTACCAAAATTTATATAAATAATTAAATGGCACTAACAACATTAACTAAACTCTAACTCACTAAAGTTTAGTCTTTAGTGACTAAAAACCAAACTAACCGATGAAGCGATATCCCGTTTTCTGGTCGTCGTTGCGTACAACCGTATGCCGAACAAGAAGGCATTTGAAATGTGTATTTTATTCTATACACTGTGTTTTTAACGTTTCATAAGATATTGTACAATGTACAGATATTTAAATAATGTCGTGAAATATTGTCGAACAAATTTCACACAAAAAAAAAACAGACTACACGTTTTAATTTGAGTAGACCAAGATGGCTGCGATTTGGCTTCAACCTAGTGACGTCACGCCATCTCCGTCTAAATATAACCTCCTTGGTTTTCCCCTCACATTGATTAGGATATCCAGATGACCGGAAGGAGTGAACGAAACATGGCATTATCTGAACAACTTATGTAGAATTAGTCCTGCTCCTTTCACTTCTTTAATCCTCACTCCGTTCACAATTTATTTTGAAGCATAGACTTGAAACTAGTTTTCAACTAAAATAAAGTAGTTCAACTAACAGTTTATCATGAATTTCAAAATGTAGTGAAACTAAACTAAAGAAAATTAATTAAACTATAACAAACTTTTTCATAACTTTTTTTTTGGGGGGGGGACGGTGTTGAACTAGACCTATATATGTATAATCCTCCGACTGTATGCCTACGGTTCGATCTTATTCTTTTAACATTGTAGTAATATTTCTTATATTAAAATCAGTAATAATATAAACGTTACTGCACAATAAATATAAAATGTCTCAATAAATATTGTGTGCTTGTATTTTTGCCTTGAATTTAAACCTTTAGAAAAGATTGGTACTCTTTTTTTTTTATATATTAACTTATTAGGCTATATAACGGAAAATCTTACTTATACCGGTAACGTTTAAAAATCTCATTAAAAATAACAGATTTATAATTTCAAATTTAGATCTAGTAACCAAAGAAATAGAAAGGAAATCGTTGGAGTTTTTAAAACATTTGACCTGTATAACTATTTTGTAGTGTAGAATACATGCTGGACTAACCACGCCGATGTGCTATTTTCTTGTCTGACCACTAAAAATACAACTAACACTACTGCATAACCGTTAAACGCGCAATTGAAAAAAAACTGGGTGGTATTGTCATTATGGTCTACACACCCACCCAGTACACTATTTAGGCCTACACGTGTACCTGGCCAGGTTGTTAAAATCAGTCGGACACACTGTTTATCTACTTTCTGGGCCGGGAGGGTGTGTAACTATTTTAGTGTAAAGATATATCTACAAACATGCTTGACTAACTATGCCAGTGTGTTATTTTCTTGTCTGACCACTATACATTAAGCAGAAACACTAGTGCATAACGCGTAATAAAAACAAACTGCAGGGTAGTCTTACAGTATCATCGACTACACACGTACAGTACACTAGGCCTACATGTGGTCATGTATGTCTAGCTGACCAGGTTGTTAAAATCAGTTGCACACAGTTTATTTGCTTTATGGTCAGAGAGGGTGTGGATTAAGATTGTTTTTTCTAGAGTTGGTTATCCGAATGCTTTTAGATCTAGGCCTAGCAGTCGATCTAGACTTAGAACTCAATAACAAGTCTTAAGACTATAAAAAGGGTGTACTTGATGTTCCTGCAGTTAAAAAATTATTGTTTGCCGCAATTGAATTGATTAAAACTACTAAATATTGTCCTAGATCACTAATCAGATTCCCGCTATAAATAGAAACTAAACACCACCACGTGACTCAGAGAAGAGCAACACCATTCATAATATTGCATAGAATGTTTTGGCAAACAATGTTTAACATTTTATAATACTGCTACTTTCATTTGCAAATATTTACTCCCATAACTTCTACCAGCATCTTACTTTACCCTCTTCAAATTCAGACTGACTAGATAGTTGTTAACTGCATTATTTTTTTATTTTTTTTTGATAATCATAGTTATGACCAGAAAATGGATGTGTGTTTCAACCCTGACCACATGTTGAAAAGTTGTACAAATTTTAATTTAACTTTTTAGTTAGTAACTAAAAAAAAATTAATTAAACTACGATTTTAACTAAACTTTTTTTTTCTAGTTAAACAATGGCCTTAATTAATTTTTTTTAGTTAATCTAAAATTTTCTAACTCTTTAGTTAACTTTTGCCCATCACTAGTGTCAACTACTATATCATAGTAAATAAACATTTTAAACTTCTCCTGACTGTTGTACAAAACATAAATATACTTCGATACATTTTAACTTGCCCGAATTCCGCCATTAATCAGGAATTATCCATGCTTAAGATGAATTTATATAGTTTAGTGATGTGAATTTTCTCTCTTGTTTCTTATTTGTTTAATACAGTTTTCGAGAAATTCACAGGAAAAAAAAAACATATCACACATTTGGACACTTTGTGTAACCCTTGAAGGTCAGAGTTCACAGTCTGACGTTTACGAGGTTTCGTCTGCTTGACGTCATTGGATCTCAAACGAGGCTCGCCTGGGAACATTGGCAGAAGGCGCATTAAGTTTGGTTCGTTTTGTTTTTTTTTGCAAGTTTCGGACGTCAGTGAATAAAGGGAGATTATTACGTCCTGATCCAAACGTCCTGCGTGACGGTTGAGAATGGAAGCGGGCAGGGATCAAACTCGGGACCATCGCGAGGCAGCCCCAAGTGCCTACCAAACGACCAGTCACTCATACTGTTGCAATGTTACGTCTTTGAATTATAACAATCGATTTTGTTTTTTCTTATCTTATATATTACAGACGTTACTTTAAAAAAAAAAAGATAATTACATCCTATTCATTTCATGTGTCAATCTTGTCATGCATGTTAATCATTTACTTGAACTCTGCTAAGTCGTTGGTTTTCCTGGCTGATTCAAGCAACTCATTCCATTCTCTAATGGCTCTAGGGAAGAAAGAGCACTTGTACAAATTTGATCTAGCGTATGGAATAAGAAATGTGCCTCTATCTTTGTGACTTTCTGAGTATTTCATTAGGTTTTGTTTTTCTATTTGTAAAATATGGTTTAGTGGTTTATGTATTAGACCTACTTTACTTTTTATTCTTCTGTCCTGAAGTGTCTCTAAGTTTAGTGATTTTACTAATGGTGTTACTCTAATCAAATGCTTGCCTTGATCCAAACAAATGAAAATTCAGTTTGACTACAATTGTCCACCTCAGCATTACTATTATAACAATAACAACATAGATGCAAACACCAACAACATTCATATGCATAACATTCGCACACACAAACACACACGACCAGAGCTTTATGAATTAGATTGCAACGTACTTCTCGATGACGCCATTGAAAGGCGCTGTCTGAAAGCGGAATAAAGGAGTTTTTAAATCATTCTGCTCAAACTGAACTCTTTCTCTCCGTAATTATTTGCCACATTCTGGTGGAATCAACGCTGGTATCGTCAGTTAGGGAGAGAAAGAGTGAATGGAGTGATGGCCACGTCGTCCAGATCTGATGAAGCTGTGTAGCTGTGGTGTAATGGGAGCTGAGTTTTGTGAGTTTTGGAAAGGCATCCTTTAAGAAAAAAGCTCTTCAAGAGATGGTTTCTGTGATTACAGTGGCGTAGCTAAGAATTTGCCATCATTTGAGGGCACCGGGGGCTTGACCTCTTTGGGGGCCCCTCTATTTTGCGTAATATCTAATATTTAATGTAAATAACACTCACTCCTCTCAAGTGGGGATTTTTTATATTCTCCCCTCCACGTAATAAGGGTACTTTTTAAAAATTAAGTTTAGTCTGTTTAGTCGATTTTAAGACTTTATTTTTCTACGCCCCTGTCAAAATGAACTTTATTTAAAACATAGAACCAAACGTCTAGAACACTGTATGACTCATCTCCCATCCATTCTAAACTTATAAAACATAATAAAATTTCTGATGACGTTGGGGCGCATTGGGCTCAAATTGAGAACCTCCTTTCCACATAACACGAAGTCACAGCTGCCCCCCTCCCTTTTACACTAACCCCCCACCAGCCTCCCTATCAAACCCCAAAGTTTCATGACTCTGAGGCAAGCCCAGTCCTTAAACTGAAATAGTATCACAGCCACACCTGCTGTGTGATCAACCATTCAATCATCCAATCATGATTGTACACACATTTTTTCCCTCTCTCTCTCTCTCTCTTCTTGACGGCCATATTGATTCAATAAACACTCACAGATGGGCAAGAGGTCATTCTCACACAGTAAGTCATTACTTCAACACGTAATAACAACAGGGGTGTTAATTGCGAAAAAACAACAACAATTAAAGGGAGTTAACAAATATCACAACGTATAAGTTTTCGGTAAATCGTGTCTAAAGCTGCAAATTTATTCACTAATATTCAAAATTTGAAAAACAAGTCTCATAAATATAAAACCTCAGTCCAAGCTAATGGAGCGGTTTTATAAATTATGCAAACTCCTGTAAACTATGATGGGCTTCCATTACTCTCCATTTTAATGTTGGCTTTTTTTGGCAATAAATAGATGCAACATATGAACACAAAACAGGTGTATGTGTTCCTGTTTACAAAGTTTGTATACGTTATTTCTCCTTCTTCCCATAATTAGTCATAGTCCCTAACAAAGGATGAATCAATCGAAAAATTAACCAATAAAGTAATTAATTAGTGGTAATTAATTACATTAGTTTGTGTTGTTGTCGCCAACTTGTAGCACCAAACAACTAAACCGCTGTAGGCGTATTATATCTTAAGTAATAAAACTTTTAAAAAAATGAATAACTTCCTTGTGAACATACTAAATATAACTTTATTTATAATATGGACAAAATCAATTTGTGATCAAATGAAATAACTGTAGTAGACAAAAACCTAACTCACTAAAATAACACAACCTTTCAGTCTCACGTTCTGGAGTCGTCTCCACTATCTCATACCAAATGACGACAATGCCACATATGTTGCATCATTCACAACCAATCGCTAACCTCTTCCCACCGCCACACACTGCCTGGTCGTGGGGGTTTGCGCGCTAGACTAGAGAGTTAAAACCCCCTTCTCCAGAGGGCTTTTTAAAAAAGTTTTAAACCCCTCCTGATAGTTTTGAGTTTAAATACCCCCGTTTTGAGGTTGAAAACCCCCGTTTTTGAGGTTGAAAACCCCCGTTTTGAGGTTGAAAACCCCCGTTTTGAGGTTGAAAACCCTCTCTCTTCAAATCCTCCCCCAAATGATTTTGACCATAAAACTTCACTTTTCAATATCAAATCTAAAGCAAACTACAGTCACCTAATTCCAAGAGCGTAGCCAAGAGAGGTTACAATCTTCTACCAGTCGCTTGGCTCCATTACGTGCAGTGAATAGTCATCTGCCGATATTGAAATGGACAAAATGTGGCTCAACAAAGACGGATTTTAGGAGTCAGTTATAGAGATCTGGTCTCAATCAAGGAAATCCTATGCCGAACTAGGAGTCGACCTCTTAGTAAGGTTGAGACAGTGTCGCATGAGGTTTGCGGGACATGTTCTCCAACAAATTTGAATTACGCATAATAAGAGTCGTGATGACATGGAGGCCATTACGAAGTAAGCGCAAACAGGGACATCCTCGTACAACTTGGCGCCACATTTTCATGGAGGTCCTCAGACCAGGTGGGAAGAGGCTTCAGACATTGTCAGTGACAGATTTTTGTGGAAGCAGATTACCACCCAATGCGCCGAACGACGCGGAAGGATCTAAGTCAGTAAGAATAGCACATAAGGTTTTTGAAATAAAACTTTTTAATAGCAGGATAATGCACTGTAGATACCTCAGAATATGCATTTTATTGGCTTTCAATACCGGAAATAGTGTTTGACTCCCCCAGACCCCCTTTGCTGGCACTAACTCCTATTATTGAGTACAATAAACGTCTTCCGAAAGAATGAAGGGTCAGAATATAATACATGTTAATTATGTACACGCACACACACACACACAAATCCTGGCTACGCCCATGTTAGACTCTATGTGGTTTCAAAAGTATTTCGAGTATCAATGCTTTCACCATGTTTTCATATTAATTTAACCACAGTGGCATTTTACGTCTCGAGTATCGGATTTTTCCCTTTGCAACTTCTTGTGTGACTAAAGAGGCCAATCCTTGATGCACAGCTGCGGTCACAGGTCGGGCAACTGTAATCACCAGGCACTGTAACACTTTCACCCTTCTTTCTGATACTGTTTTGTATGGCATCTGCAGACCGGGATGTGGACCCTTCCTTTATGTGGAGCTATCCAGTACCACTTTTTTCCCAGCTGCTAGTGTCTATTTTGAAGAGCTTCGTGTCACGATTGCATACATCAGTATACCTTAGAAGTGGACGACCAGCGGCTCATCTGTCTTCTGTTCAATCACTATACGGATTGTCTTGTGGAAGTCGACCTTGTGGCATTCTGTGAACTTGACCATCCCGCCAAGGCGTCTGCTGCTGCCTTCCCTATCTATACACCGGATACACCAAAAAGCTTGATATGTATGCATTTGCCGCCATGTGTGAAAATGTCCCTATGATCGAACACAGTTTCATATTTTCTACTACGATATTAGCATGTTTAACAAAGAAGGTTTCTCTTTACAAATCTTGCAGATTTCTTCCAGACAGACATGTTACGTCACCGACATGACGTCATAAAGTACATTTTTTAATCAGAGGATAACACAGTACTCTCTAACTAAATGGCCGACTTTGACTTGGACAGAAATAGTTTGGTCTGAAAAGACGTCTCCCGGAGTGCCATTGAGTGTAGACGTTTACATAGTAACTGAATCTAGGTTTGTAGCTACTACTTTACACGATAATGGAGAGGCGTCCCCGGGCCCTCTTTTTTTTCGGCTGGGGAGGGGGGGGGGAAGGATCAATGTTTCTATAAGTTGTCCGTTGGCCCATTTTATCCGGCGACTGAAAAGTGGATAAAACAGATTAGGATGTAAGAACTGCCAGGGTTGGAGTTTCCATAAGATAGAAATGCTGGATACACACAGACATCTCGTCTGCTTCGACCCATTCCCCTGTCCAGTGCTTCTGTTACAAGAGCCGCCCTTACACACACACCCCTCCTCCACCTCACAGTCCTCCCTGATGGCAAGTACCAATCGCTTGGAGAGATATATATACATGGCGGGGGGAGAGAGAATTAAATTTGAAATGTTGACAAGTGATGAGAAAGGGAGGAGTGACTGGTCAGTGTCGGGGGGGGGGGGGGCAAGGAGAGGAGGTAGAATACTTTGACAAAATGACAGAGAGAGAGAGAGAGAGAGAAAGAAATATAGGTATAAAATAGGTTGATAAATGGATAGTCGGACGGATAGATAGATAGATAGATAGATAGATAGATAGATAGATAGATAGATAGATAGATAGATAGATAGATAGATAGATAGATAGATAGATCGATAGATCGATATATATATATATAGATAGATAGATAGATAGATAGATAGATAGATCGATAGATAAATAGATAAATAGATAAATAGATAGATAGATAGAGTCAAAGATACAATATTGTCATTAACAGGACCGAAGAGTGCCAGAGAGAGAGAGAGAGAGGCTTCATGTACAACCTAGAGTGACCGAGAGAGAGAGGCTTCATGTACAACCTAGAGTGACCGAGAGAGAGAGGCTTCATGTACAACATAGAGTGACCGAGAGAGAGAGGCTTCATGTACAACATAGAGTGACCGAGAGAGAGAGGCTTCATGTACAACATAGAGTGACCGAGAGAGAGAGGCTTCATGTACAACATAGAGTGACTGAGAGAGAGAGAGGCTTCATGTACAACATAGAGTGACCGAGAGAGAGAGGCTTCATGTACAACATAGAGTGACCGAGAGAGAGAGAGGCTTCATGTACAACATAGAGTGACCGAGAGAGAGAGAGGCTTCATGTACAACATAGAGTGACCGAGAGAGAGAGGCTTCATGTACAACATAGAGTGACCGAGAGAGAGAGGCTTCATGTACAACATAGAGTGACCGAGAGAGAGAGGCTTCATGTACAACATAGAGTGACCGAGAGAGAGAGAGGCTTCATGTACAACATAGAGTGACCGAGAGAGAGAGGCTTCATGTACAAGAGAGTGACCTAGAGAGAGAGGCTTCATGTACAACATAGAGTGACCGAGAGAGAGAGGCTTCATGTACAACATAGAGTGACCGAGAGAGAGAGGCTTCATGTACAACATAGAGTGACCGAGAGAGAGAGGCTTCATGTACAACATAGAGTGACCGAGAGAGAGAGGCTTCATGTACAACATAGAGTGACCGAGAGAGAGAGGCTTCGTGTACAAGAGATAGACCTAGAGAGAGAGGCTTCATGTACAACATAGAGTGACTGAGAGAGAGAGGCTTCATGTACAACATAGAGTGACCGAGAGAGAGAGGCTTCATGTACAACATAGAGTGACCGAGAGAGAGAGAGGCTTCATGTACAACATAGAGTGACTGAGAGAGAGAGGCTTCATGTACAACATAGAGTGACCGAGAGAGAGAGAGGCTTCATGTACAACATAGAGTGACTGAGAGAGAGAGGCTTCATGTACAACATAGAGTGACCGAGAGAGAGAGGCTTCGTGTACAAGAGAGTGACCTAGAGAGAGAGGCTTCGTAAACAACATAAGTGACAGAGAGACAGAGAGAACGAGGCTTCATGTAAAAAAAAAGCCTGAAAGCGAGAGAGAGAGAGAGAAACATAGAAAAAAAGAGAGAGAATGAGGCTGCATGTACCCCACAGAGTGACAGGGAGCCACCTCATTGTTTACAACTTAAGAGTTGAATTGAAACAGAGACCATCCAGAATTGAACAATGACCTGTCTTTTCAATATTTAAACCACAATTACTTGCAGCAACTAATTGATCGATCTCGCCTGTCTTCCACCTTGATATGACATGATCGATAAGCGATCGATCAGAAGAAACAATTAACCGAAACAATTAACAGCCTTAATATTTTATAGCTTTCAAAAGTGTTTCTGTAATACCCATTAGTGAACCTGTTTTGTTTCGTTGTAGGGCTTTTGTTATTGTTTTTAGTTTACCTAGTTTAGGTTTGAATTTTTGTTTTACAGCTTTTGATGTCTGTGTGAAATTATAAGAACAACCTTTTTTATTTGTATCTCCATGAGAACAAACAACAAAAAATACCTCGGTGTTAGATGCATCAAAAAATTCCCCTAAAGCATCTTGTCCTCAAAAACGTGCTATTGGAGATTTTCACGACAAACTAAACAATGTCAAGGACGATTCACTGCTGCCAACTAAATATTTGAGAATCGAGCAATGATTTTTAACAATTTCTCAACTATATCATCGCTAGATAGTTTCTCATTTATTTTAAAATATATTTAATAGAATGACAGTCTAATCCACGGACCTATATATTATACTTAGGCTGTGCTATTCTGGTCAGTAGTTCAGGTTTGGTCCCATCTCCTGAAACGGTAGCTCCTAGATATTTAAAAAAACTTGACAATTGTCAGCGTTTAGCCTTCAATACTGATGGTCTTTTTATAGCCCTGTTGGCTATTGGTCATAATTTTTGTTCTCGGCATTGATTTGCATACCATATTGTTGTTTTAAATCTAAGGCAGACAAATCAACGAAAGGTAGGAGGTAATAATAAGTGATGTAATCATTACAGCTAGTATAAACAAATACTTAGACATGGACTCCAGCCATCAAGTCCCAGAGCGTTTTATCTTAAGTTCCACCAGTCCTTTTCTATCTAATTACTGGTACCGACTACCGACACACTTCCCTGTGCCGCCCCAGGTCCTCAACACAGTTCGCAGATAGCACAAAGGACGGCTCTTGAGCCAAGACAGCTCAGACTCTAATAACTCACAGATCACTTCAGCCGGATCTACAGCAGTCCTTCTTCCTTGCAGATCACTTCAGCCGGATCTACAACAGTCCTTCTTCCTTGCAGATCACTTCAGCCGGATCTACGACAGTCCTTCTTCCTAGTCTCAACATGTCTTCTACTGCTTGAGTTGAATGGTGCTCTGAAGCGCACCATCAATGTGGCGTGGGAGCGGAGCCTGACCATCTATGTCAGGGGTTCTCAACCTGTAGGTCGCGACCCCCTTGGGGGTCGATTGACTATTTGCCAGGGGTCGCCTAAGACCATCGAAAATATGGACTGTAATTGTCTATTCTTCTATTGCTGTATGTGTGCGTGTGGGGGGGGGGGGTCGCGGCAGAGTGGGGGATTGTAAAAAGGGTCGCCGAGCATAAAAGGTTGAGAACCGCTGATCTATGTTGTCCACAAAGTGCAAGTTGGTAATTCTTCTTCCTCCAATGCGTACACAGCCTTCGTAACCTTCAATATCCTTTCGAGCGTGACATTGACTAGTTGTTAAAAGTATACAGACTTGTCTCACTCCAACTGTGGTTTTAAAGTAGTCCACAATATTATTGTTGAAGTACACTAGTGCCCTGGTCGTGCATTTGACCATGACAAACCTGACCAGTGCAAGTATGGAAAAACTGACCAGTACATTTGACCATGACACAGCAGAGCAATGTCAGTATGGAAAAACTGACCAGTAGATATGACCATGACAAAACTGACCAGTAGATTAGAACATGACAAAACAGACCAGAGCATATAACCATGTCAAAACTGACCAGTGCATATGACCATGACAAACTGACCAGTGCATATGACCATGACAAACTCGACCAAACAAATAAACAAATCTAACCCGAATTTAGACTTTTTTTTTCGCCTCTAGTTGCTGTATGTTTTATACTCCTAGTAGAAGATTACCCTAAACTCAACTCAAGCTAATAAGCTACACTGGTTCTTGGCCACGAAAGCAAACACGTGGGCCTTAGAACATGCAGATGTTGGCTCATACTCAATCACGAGCACATGCGTACTGAAAACACACACAATCCCAAAAGTAAACATGCTTTTTATTTGGTCACAGCCACATACACACACACACACTTTTTGTCAACCACATGTTCATACACACTTTCCTTTGACTATTACAAAAACAACACAATATCACCTCATATTGCAAAAATCCGATGACGATTTGAACCCGCGACACACATGCCAAAAGGATGTGAACTTTCATCATCAAATGATGAGCACATTTTTCAAACAAGCAAAATATAAAAAAAGACTTTTAAAAAAAGTTATCTAAGGTAAGAACTACACAATTACTGCAACATGTATCGATATTGTAAGATTTATTTCCTTTTTTGATATAATGATCTTCAACTCTGAAGGAATTTCCGAAATATATAAAACCAACAAACACAAGTGTATCACTAACCATTACATATGACTATGTATGCTTATGTCGGCTTACTATGTTTGTTTTACAATACCTCTATTCAAGTCAGAACTTCATGCAAGAACCTGGGTGAGTGGAACCTGAATGGACGCAGATATATAAAAAAAAACGGATCTATCGATTTTCCTATAAATTTTATAGTTGGTGTATATTTTTTCTTAAAAAGCTTTTTTTTGCGTTCGGGAATTTTCGAAAGTAAGGCAATCCATTCCTTTCTCTATTGGTACTTAGGGAGATGTTATTTAACCTTGTTATGTCAATAATAGAATATGCATCCTCTGTTTAGGATCCGTCAACTCAAGAAAACATTAAGAAACTGGAACTGACACAAAATAGAGCTGTGAGATTCATAACAAAGGAATATTCACATTTGTCTAGAGTAACACCTTTAGTAAAATCACTAAATTTAGAAAGCCTTCAGGATAGCAGACTTAAAAGTAAAGTAGCAATTATACATAAAACACTGAACCATAATCTTCAAATACAAAAACACAATTTAATAAAATACTCTGAAAGACACAAAGATAAAGGCACAATCCTCATCCCATATGCTAGGACAAATTTGTACAAATACTCCTTCTTCCCTAGTGCTATTAGAGCATGGAATGGGTTGCCTGAGCTAGCCAGGAAAACCAGTGACTTGGCAGAATTTAGGTCATTTGTTAATATGCATGACTAAATGCATGACGCGTAGGACGTAATCATCTTCTTATTTGAAGTAACGTCTGTATTGTATAAGATAAGATTAGGAGCACTAGTAAGAATTTGTTGTAGCGAATGGAGTGACAAATGTGTCTCTAACATGTATTATTTATGTTACAGTTGTGTCGTTAAAAAAAAAAAATCACACATACACACACACACAATGCCACCAGCACTCACACACACACAATATCACCAGCACTCACACACACACAATGTCACCAGCACTCACACACACACACACACAATGTCACCAGCACTCACTCACCACACACGCACACACAATGTCACCAGCACTCACTCACCACACACACACACACAATGTCACCAGCACTCACTCACCACACACACACACACACACAAGTGAAACGAGTGCATGTCCGAGTTGTCTGCAAGAAAAACAAAATGGCCAATTGAATTTTCTCTACTCCAGGCGCGAATGAAATTTCCATTGATCCTTTTGATTGGCTGGCCAAAACGAGGGGACACAATCAACAATAACTTGGTTAGGTACATTACATAACAAGAGAGAAGGGGGGGGGGGGGTTTGTAAGTTGTGGCAGGGGACATAACCAAGCATTGGACTGCACAAGACCAGCAGCACTAGAGTTACCTCCACCCAACGACCAATATTATTTATTTTTAACAAAATTACTTTTAGCTTTCCCTTTTGTTTCTTCCAATTATCCAACATCTAGAGACATCCAGGCCTGACTAAATCAGTCTAAAAATCTCTTATCTTATAATATACGGACGTTGCTTCAAAAAAGAAGATTCTTTGTCAAAATGATTTACATGTTTCGGATGTTCCTTCAGAGTTGGAGATCGTTTACCTCGAAGTCCAAACCTCCCGCAGGACGACGGGGGATGGGAGCGGGCAGACACAGTGCAAAAAAAAAAAAATCCCCACACTCGCAGAATATCGCAACAAAAGAAAATATTACTTGATATTTATATATAAAGAGATTTTTTTTGAAATTAAAGTTCCGGCCACGTAGTTAAAAGTATAGGGGGCGCGGTGGCAGAGTGGTTAAGCGCTCGGCTTCTTGGTTCGAATCTCGGACTGGGATTTTGAATTTCGGGATTTTTAGGGTTTTAGGGCGCCCCTGAGTCCACCCAACTCTAATGAGTACCTGACTTTAGTTGGGGAAAGCAAAGGCGGTTGGTCGTTGTGCAGGCCACATGACACCCTGTTTGTTAACTGTTGGCCATAGAAACAGATGACCTTAACATCATCTGCCCCATAGATTGCAAGGTCTGAAAGGGGAAACTTTACTCTTACTTACTTAAAAGTATACACGAACTAAGCAAAAGAAGACTGGTTTTCATCTTTCAAAGCCTTCATACACTAAATTTGATGAAACATGGGCAATAAGTAAATAGATTTATTTCAGATAATTGCATAATATATACAGGAATAAAACAACACTAGATACTGACATTTTCCCAAAAGAATTAAATGAATGACATAAATGGGATTCAAATAGGAGCATGTCTTTCCAGCAAGAAAAAATACCAATTATTAAGAATAACAAAAAAACTTTAAAACTACTTTTATTCAAGGATGACCAGTCACACAGACTAAAAATTTAAAATACCTAGGTGTTATAATAAATGAAAATGTAGCACGGCAGTACTATATTCATGAAACTATTAAATTATAAATCTATAATGTTGTTTAATCTTAGGCTTTTTATATGTCCTCTGTTTGGGACTCCTCAACTAGTTCAGATGCAAAATACAGCCGTGAGATTTATAACAAACGAATATTCACATTTGATTAGAGTAACACCTTTAGTACAATCACTAAATTTAGAGACACTTCAGAATACTAAAAAGTATAGTAGCATTCATTCATAAAACACTGAACCGTAATTTTCAAATACAAAAACAAAACTAATTAAATATTCAGAAAAACACTCAAGATAAAGGCACATTTCTCATTCCATTTGCTAGGACAAATTCTTACAAGTGCTCGAGCAAGGAATGTATTGCCTGAATCAGCCAGCGAAACCAACGACTTAGCAGAGTTTAAGTAACTAGATAAAAAGTAGCACAGACTAAATACGCAAAAAATGGAATCCCCATATTGATGAAGCTATCAAAAAAATCAAACAAAGCATTAGGGTTTATTAAAAGAAATTTCTATAAATCAAATAAGAACATAAAACTAAAATGTTATTTAACCTTGGTTAGGCCAATAATAGAATAGGCATCCTCTGTTCGGGACCCCTCAACTCAAGAAAACATTAAGAAACTGGAACAGACACAAAATAGAGCAGTGGATTCATAACAAACGAATATTCACATTTGACTAGAGTAACACCTTTAGTAAAATCACTCAATTTAGAAAGCCTTCAGGACAGAAGACTCAAAAGTAAAAGTAGCAATTATACTTAAAACACTGAACCATAATCTTCAAATACAAAAACACAATTTAATAAAATACTCAGAAAGACACAAAGATAAAGGCACATTCCTCGTCCCATATGCTAGGACAAATGTGTACAAATACTCCTTCTTCCCTAGTGCTATTAGAGCATGGAATGGGTTGCCTGAGCTAGCCAGGAAAACCAGTGACTTGGCAGAATTTAAGTCATTGGTGAATATACATGACTGAATGCATGACGCGTAGGACGTAATCGTCTTCTTTTTTGAAGTAACGTCTGTATTATATAAGATAAGAAGATAAGGCTTTGGGTGTAATTATCTTCTCTACATAAGTAAATGTAATCAATAAAAATCAGAAACAGTTACCCAATCCGTAAAAAAAAGTTCTGGAACAATATTACAATCGGAAACGTCATCCAAGCATTCTGAATAGTCCAAACCATTTGATGATTGACTGGACAACGCCATCACCTATAAAGTGTCCAGCTCTTAGCCTGGCCTGTCAGAACTACCCTTCCAGGTCACAGCGTCACAAGGGAAGATAATTTGATGAAAGCAGGGAATGGGCCGATCCGTTCTTAACCTATTCCCAAAGGGACATCGGAGAATCGAGTGAGATCTCAAGTAGAATTGAAAGAGTTAGCAGTGGCGCCTCGTGCTCACTCTGCATACACAGAGAAACGAGATCAAGAGAGGGTCAATCAGGCTGCCTGGCTGCGTGGTATGCGCTCTAGGATACCGTCTCGATGGTCCTGGATCGAATCCTTTCCGCTGCTCTCCCAATTCCAGGTTTGAGCTAGGATGTAAAACAAAATATACGCGCACGAAAGAGTTAGCAGTGGCGCCCCATCCAAACACAGAAACTACTTACAAACACTACATTTAGAGACAGAGCTGTCAATCTTGATGGTCCGTTCTTCTCGAGTTGAGACAAATACAAAAACCTAAACACCTACATGTAGTTATAAACGAAACAAATATTCAAAATGAAAAAAAAAACTTTCTTCTGTATTCCAGTAGTCAACTTAAGTCAGAAACTACAAAATGAAAAACAAAAAAAAGGCGATGCGGCTTTCTGTTCTAAACAGATATTAGGATCATCTTACTAAAATTGTTAGTTGTTTGGCCATAATGTTAAGAAAATGGGGGCGTGTGGCTGAGGGGTTAAGTGCTTGGCATGCGAGCAGAGGAGCCGCGAGTTTGAATCCTGCTAAAAACTGGGATTTTGAATATCAACCCTAACCCTAACCCCAACTCAAATGGGGTACCTGACATTAGTTGGAGAAAGTAAAGGCGGTTGGTCATTGTGCTGGCCACATGACACCCTTGTTAAACGTCGGCCACAGAATCAGATGACCTTTGCATCATCTGCCCTTAAGATCGCAAGGTCTGAAAAGTGTAATTCACCTTTCCGCTCTTTAACTCTTTCTCTCCGTAATTATTTATCACATTCTAGTGGAATCAACGTTGGTATCGTCAGTTAGGAGAGAAAGAGTTAACATAATACATGGTTGTTTAAAAAAATAACATAGATCTATGTGGTTTTCCATAATATGCCCAATACTGTTCCGACAGGTCCCGTCTTCAAACTGAGCCAGGTACAAGGGCAGACTATTTGAGAACTTGAACATTTCTTTCAAGACATATGCTCACTCCCCATTGATCTCAGACAGACAACACCTTTAAGTGGAACATTAAGACCTATCTGATTAAAACTTTTTTAGATTAGTTTGTCATTTTAGCTGTTGTGTTTGTGTTTGTAATGTTATTACAGCGCCTTGAGCCTACATTTTGTTTGTTAACAGCGCTTTATAAATAAAATTATTATTACTAACTATTCTGTACAATGGTTATACTCTGTATGCAACATCAAACTACTTTTAAAATTTTGAACTGCATAAGTTATATTTGTTTTATGAATAATAAATTCATAGGAATGTCATACTAAGGAAAGACTATTTTTTAATGGAGGGGAATCAACTCTAGATCCAAAAATGTTTCTTATTGTTTGGTCAGGAAATAGACTCACGTCTGCTGAAATCCTAACCATTTAGCAAATATCCCTCCGCGAGCCAAACAACCGAGAATAAATGGGAGGTAATTCTTGTTTTACTCCAATTCTAAGGGACATGTTTCTATGGGGGGGGGGGGGGGGGGGGGAGATAAAATCTGGTGGTGTTTGTTTGGTAACTTTGGGTCAGATGTTCCATAATGTCTCTCTTTTTTTCTGGTGAATAAAGTCCACGCAGAGGAGAAGACATATATAATTTCATTTATAACAGACGTTAATTCGAAAGAGAAAATAATTACATTATATGCATTTCTTATCCTATCTTATATAATACAGACGTTACTTCAAAAAAAGATGATGATTACGTCCTACGCGTCATGCATTCAGTCATGCATATTAACCAATGACTAAAATTCTGCCAAGTCACTGGTTTTCCCGGCTAGCTCAGGCAAACTATTCCGTGCTCTAATAGCACTAGGGAAGAAGGAGTATTTGTACAAATTTGTCCTAGCATATGGGACGAGGAACGTGTCATTTAGTATGTTTATCTAGTCATGAATGTTTATCAATTATTTAAACTCTGCTTTGGTTTTCCTGGCTGATTCAGGCTGCCCATTCCATTCTCTGATGGCTTTGTTCATAGCATAAGGAATAAGAAATGTGCCTCTATGTGTCCAAGCCAATTGACATGAGACAAAACACCTTATTAACACAATCGTCATCCCAGCAGCAACATATGCATGTGAGACATGGAAGTCATCTGCCAAAATTGAAAAAAGACTAAATGTGGCTCAACAAAAAATGGCCAAGGCGGATTTTCTGAGACAAACTAAGAAATCTTATGCCGAACTTGGAGTCGACCACTTAGTGAGGTTCGGACACAGGCTTGCGGGACATGCTCTCCGATTAAATGAACTACGCATACCAAAAGTTGCGATGACATGGAGGCCGAAATAAGGAAAAGAGCTTCCTTGTGTTTTATTCTTCTGTCCTGTAGCGTCTCTATGTTAAGAGATTTTACTAACGGTGCTACTCTAATCAGATGTGAATATTCGTTTGTTATACATCTCACTGCACAAGTTTGTATTTGTTCTAGTATCTTTTGTGTTCTTGAGTTGAGAGACCCGAAACAGAGGAATCATAGGGCCCTATTTTAATATTGGCCAAACATAAGTTAAGTAGCATTTTAGTTTTATGTTTTTTTCTCTGGAATACAGTGTTCACTTAAAATATATTTTAAATATATGTGTGGGAAGCGTGGTCGAGAGGCTAAGTACGCTTGAACTTGGCTTGGCTTAGCTACCTATGAAGGGCGCTCGAGGTTCGACACCCGACTCGAGTTATACCTAAACTCTTGGATACCCCTTCCCCCCACTGGTTCACAACTGAGATGGACCAAAGCGCTTCGAGCATGCTATAAGCATTTATAAAAGCCATAATTTAAATAAGCTGAAAATGAAAATTTACGTCTGAAGGAGGCCATAATATCATTCTGAGATGGTGGTGCCTTGAACAAATATTTTTCAAACATCGAATACAGAGTAAAATGCACACTTCACGTAATGTCCCAATCAGCATTCCTTTCTTCAATCTATTACTACTATTGAACATAATAGCGTAAAAAAAGAGACTCCATGGATAAAGGGCTGACCACAGACCGGTATAAATTAGTGATGAAACTTCTTGGAGTTTAGACTTTTAAAAAGTTTTTATTAAGAGATGTCTGCGTGGTCAGAGGGACAGCAAAAGGACAGTAAGGTGGCAGAAAACATGAAGTTGTATAGACAAAATGTAGTAGGCCTACTAGCATTGGAATACCTTGTAGTACAAATATCGATACTCACAGAAAGGTTTGGTCTCTGTTACTCTTTGCTTACTGGATGGGGGACCTCGGGGTAAATGCGTCGACACTGAGTGGGTGCTGGGTAGTGATGGGCAAAAGTTAGCTAAAAAGTTAGAAACTTTTAGTTTAACTAAAAAAAAAAATTAGTTAAGGCCATTGTTTAATTAGAAAAAAAAAAGTTTAGTTAAAATCGTAGTTAAATTTTTTTTTTAGTTACTAACTAATTAAAATGTGTACAACTTTTGAACATGTGGTTAGGGTTGAAACGCACATCCCTGTTTTCTGCTCATGTGATATCAATAACTTTGATTATCAAAAAAAAAAGTTGCAGTTAACTATTTAGATAGTCTGCATTTTAAGAGGGTAAAGTAAGATGCTGGTAGAAGTTATGGGAGTAAATATTTGCACTTGAAAGTTGCAGTATTATAAAATGTTTAACATTTTTTGCCAAAAGCTTCTATGCAGTATTATGAATGAGGTTGTTCCGAATTTTTTTGTGAGCCACGTGCAGGTGTTTAATTTCTGTTTCTAGTTGGAATCTGATTAGTGAGCAAGGTCAATATTTAGTGGTTTTAATCAATTCATTTGCGGCAAACAATAATTTTTAACTGCAGGAACATCAAGTACACCCTTTTATAGTCTTAAGACTTATTATTGAGTTCTATTAAATCTAAATCAACAGCTAGGCCTATATAGATCTAAAAGCATTAGGGTAACCAACTCTAGAGAAAAATCATAATCCACACCCTCTATGACCATAAAGTAAATAGACCGTGTCCAACTGATTTGAACAACCTGGTCAGCTAGACATACATGACCACATGTAGGCCTAGTGTACTGTACGTGTGTAGTCGATAAGACTGTAATACTGTAAGACTACCCTGCATTAAGCCTTATACAATAGTGTTTGCTTAATGAGGAGAGGTCAGACAAGAAATTAACACACTGGCGTGGCTAGTCAAGCATGCAGTTCGTAGATATATCTTTACACTAAAATAGTTACACACCCTCCCTGCCCAGAAAGTAAATAAACAGTGTGTCCGACTGATTTTAACAACCTGCCAGATAGACGTACACGTGTAGGTCTATATAGTATACTCAGTGTGCAGACCATAATGACAAGATCGCCCAGTTTTTTTCCCTTGCGCGTTTAACGGTTATGCAGTAGTGTTACTTGTATTTTTAGTGGTCAGACAAGAAAATAGCACATCGGCGTGTTTAGTCCAGCATGTATTTTACACTATAAAATAGGTATACAGGTCAAATGTTTCTTAAAAACTCAAACGGTTTCGTTTCTTTTTCTTTGGATACTAGTTCTAAATTTGAAATTCAATATATATGTTATTTAATGAGATTTTAAACTTTACCAGTATAAGTAAGATTTTCCGTTATATAATAAGTTAATATAATTTGTTTAAAAAGAGTACCATTATTTTCTAAAGGTTTTAATTCAAGGCAAAAATACAAGCACACATAT
>JAZGLO010000661.1:0-31384 GCA_036873155.1 Biomphalaria sudanica
AAAGGATTCTAATCCTGGCCAAAGTCAGAGAAATGTAGAGAGACCCTCGACAGATCATGTGTCTAAGGGACGGATGAAAGTAATTTCCTAGTGTCTATTTCTATGCTCTTATCTAACCAAACATCACATTTCAACTAATGATGTCTTTATTTCTTTTATCGTCCACCAAACATCACATTTCAACTAATGATGTCTTTATTTCTTTTATCGTCCACCAAACATCACATTTCAACTAATGATGTCTTTATTTCTTTTATCGTCCACCAAACATCACATTTCAACTAATGATGTCTTTATTTCTTTTATCGTCCACCAAACATCACATTCAACTAATGATGTCTTTATTTCTTTGATCGTACACGGAATTCATCACATTTCAACTAATGCTGTCTTTATTTCTTTTATCGTACACCAAACATCACATTTCAACTAATGCTGTCTTTATTTCTTTTATCGTACACGGAATTCATCACATTTCAACTAATGCTGTCTTTATTTCTTTTATCGTACACCAAACATCACATTTCAACTAATGCTGTCTTTGTTTCTTTTATTGTCCACGGAATTCATCCCAATTCCATTGGCCACTGATCAACACTTGAACTCTATAGATTTTTTTTCTATAATTAAGTCATCGTCAGTAGCAAGGGCATTAGTTGATTAATCCACTACTGCTTAATTCTCCAATCAGATCCATTATTGTCATACCTAAAGTAATGCCTCGAAGTCCTGTTAATTCACTCTACCACGTCCAGTCAGGCGGTCAGCTTCTTTCTGTTTAGGCCTACAAGTGTATTACTATCTAATGACTTCTCTCACGGACTCACCCAATGCTAATTCTCCAACTTTGTGGGGCATAGAAAAAAATGAAACTAAAATAGCCCTATAGTTGTCAGCAATAACTTTCACAGAACAATATTTTTACAAAGCTTATATCAACTCCCTCTGTCTGTTTGTCTGGTAAAAAGTTTGTGCAGGTTATTTCTCCCACACCCAAATCTCAGATCAAGTTGAAATTCAGCACAATTATTTCTTTTACGTGACAACTCAAGAATCAATTTTTTAAAAATTTACCATTTATTTAATTAATTATTGGTAATTAATTATTTTGTTTATTATCTCAAACAAGGGAAAGAATGTGTACTTGATTGAAGTGGTGGTATAAGCATAATCAGTCCCTTTTATATATCGTCGTCTGACTCTTAGTGAACATGAAAACTAGGACGAGACTATAGAAACAATAGATAACTAACCTATACAACAATCTTACATATTAATAGGCTCATTTCCCTTTTTTTTTTTCATTGTTATAAATACTATTTTATTGTTAGTCTAGAACTATTACAAATTTAAGCAGAATGGTTGGCACGTCGTCCTTAGAAGGCATGAGCCACGAGTTTTATTATTTATTTTTTGTAAATACTTTTAAAAACCAATTGTGGTAAAATCCACCCAGATATCCCATCCTTTCTACCCCCCCCCCCCCATTATCCCAAGTGGTCCAGACAAGTGATAGAATCATAGCGTATGACAAGTGATAGGATCATAGTGTAGTGAGACAAGTGATAGGATCATAGCGTAGTGAGACAAGTGATAGGATCACAGCGTAGTGAGACAAGTGATAGAATCATAGCGCATTGAGACAAGTGATAGGATCATAGCGTATTGAGACAAGTGATAGGATCACAGCGTAGTGAGACAAGTGATAGGATCACAGCGTAGACAAGATGTCCAGCGTAGTGAGACAAGTGATAGGATCACAGCGTAGTGAGACAAGTGATAGGATCATAGCGTAGTGAGACAAGTGATAGGATCACAGCGTAGTGAGACAAGTGATAGGATCACAGCGTAGTGAGACAAGTGATAGAATCACAGCGTAGTGAGAAAGCTAAAATCATGAAATAGCGCTAAACAAAAACATTTGGTAAAAAATATTTCTAATCGCACAGATTACATTTATTGTCAGTCTAGACCTATTACAAATTTAATTACATGACTGATCCAAACTAATTGATCCACTTAATATAAGCTTTTTTTTAAAAAACATTTTGTTTTCTTTAGCTTGTTGTGTTTCTAAAAACATTTTGTTTTCTTTAGCTTGTTGTGTTTCTAAAAACATTTTGTTTTCTTTAGCTTGTTGTGTTTCTAAAACATTTTGTTTTATTTAGCTTGGTTTCTAAAAACATTTTGTTTTATTTAGCTTGTTGTGTTCCTAAAAACATTTTGTTTTATTTAGCTTGTTGTGTTTCTAAAAACATTTTGTTTTATTTAGCTTGTTGTGTTCACGTTTTAAGTTAGGAAGATGTTCAATGATATATTAGGCGCTAGACTATTTCGTGTTTTTTTTCATTAACCTGATATTTTTCTCTTAAAGGCGTCGTAGATTCTAGAATTACATTGTCAAAATTAACAGTAACACCTCGCAATTACATCGAGGCCAATTTCAATATTAGCAAGCTCTCTGTGTATCCGGTGTACAGAATAAGAAGTGTTGCTAAGCGAAGTATTTTAATAACCCATATAATAATTTCTGTGTACGTTTCAGTAGTGTAAAATCTTTCGCTTGTAGAACAAAGTGATTACCCTATACTTAGTTGGCAACTCAATGTGTCGTCATTGACATTGTTTATTTTGAATTACAGAGAGTCCTCCCTTAACGACGGGTATGTTTAACGACGACTCGAAGTTACAACGGACTCTCAAGAATGACCACTAATTCCGTTCAAGATATACGACCAAATTTCAAAGACATAACGGATGGCCGAGTGACACTTTTGAAGTTCGCGCGGAGCAGTAGCAGCACAGTTGTGTGTTGTGTACGATGGGCGGAGACAGTTCTTCTCGACAACGCTCTTTTTCACACCATACTGTCAGGACTGAGTTCTGGTCAGCCTGGACATCAATCTCCAGTGAGGTATCTGCTGCACCCAGACAGCATATATCTCTGAGTACTGTAACCGTTTTGATGTCCGTAAGAGCTGAGCCGAAGGCTCTTCGAGCTCTAAGTTTGAAAAAAACCTGCTTAGTCGTCCAGCCAGAACAGTAAAAAAAAAAAAAAAACCTGTGTGAACGCACAGTTCTGTTTGAGAGCGACTCAAGTCAATGCCTATGTAAAACATTGCTGTTTCCGATGCCTTTGGCTCCGACGCATGATTCGCCGCTCATGGCCGAAGGCCGAGGACACCGGGAGCCTCCGTCCTTTTCCTTCGTTATATCAAGCTAGCCGTGGGGGACTCGCCATTTATGTAACGGTCCTTTGAGGAACGGCGCATGGATGTGGGACGTGTTTGTGGGGACTTTTTTGCAACCCCGCCCGTGCAAGGGGTAAACTCTCGTCCACCCGTGGGCATACCACGGGAGTTATGTTTCGCCATTCGTTTAGCCTAGCTACCTCCTCAAGTAGCCGTTTCCACCCAGGTGCCACGATGAGGCAGAACAGCTCACCTGGGAGTACTGTAACCTGAAGTATCTACTGCACCCAGACAACGCATATCTCTTAGTAAAGTAGCCTGAAGTATCTACTGCACCCAGACAACGCATATCTCTGAGTACAGTAACCTGAAGTATCTGCTGAACCCAGACAGCGCATATCTCTGAGTACAGTAACCTGAAGTATCTGCTGCACCCAGACAGCGCATATCTCTGAGTACAGTAACCTGAAGTATCTGCTGCACCCAAACAGCGCATATCTCTGAGTACAGTAACCTGAAGTATCTGCTGCACCCAGACAGCGCAGATCTCCGAGTGTGTACTAATGAAAGAGTTCAAGTCCATAAGGAGCGGAAACTCGTCGTTTGTATTTTAGGCTGTTACTATCTAATGATTTAACATGCCGAATGTGTTCACTATTAGCAAGTAATAGTAGCACCCCTTAGTACGTCTAAACATAAGTGTATATGCATGGCCAATTTGGTTCCTCATAGTTGGATTACCAATACGCTCATTCCTTGGATTATACTGAAGAAGCTGCTGCTGGATCTCCTTCTTATATGAATTTAACTTTAGTGGTACATTTTATTTGGATTATACTGAAGAAGCTGCTTCTGGATATAATACTTATATGAACTTAACTTTTGTGATACATTCCAAGTACCGGTACCGCGTAGGTATAAAGCCATGTTGGGATTACCTGTTGGATTATCTACCTGAAATAGACTAAGAGAAATCACATTGAGCTCACAACAGAAAAGCCTATTACTCTGAGGCCATACGCAGTTCCTATTCATATGAGAGATATCCTAGACAAGGAGATAGAGAACATGATTCAAATGGACATTATTGAAGAGTCTCAATCGCCCTATACATTTCCTGTTGTTTTGGTTAAGAAAAAAGATTCAAAAGTACGTACTTGCATAGATTTTCGGAAATTAAACTCGGTTACCAAATTTGACGCGGAGGCTATTCCAGACCAAGAAGATCTTTTCTTACAACTTAATAGTGCCAAATTTTTTACAAAGATAGATCTAACAAAAGGCTTCTGGCAAATACCAATAGAAAAGAATAGTAGGAAGTACACCACATTCAGGGTACCAAGTGGTTTCTTTCAATTTAAATATCTACCGTTTGGTCTGCTTAATTCTCCTAGTTTTTTTAATCGCACTGTTAGGACCATTCTTAAAGGACTGGAAAATGTTGTGTTTTATTTTGATGACATTTGTGTATTCGGGCATGATTGGTCATCACACTTAATAGCACTAGAGAAAGTGTTGTCCAGGCTAAAAGAATATGGGTTTACTATCAAGCCAAGCAAACTTGAAATCGCGTATCCTAGAATTACTTTCTTGGGTAATATTGTAGGTGATGGAAGCATATACCCAGAACCCAATAACAGAGACAAGGTATTAAATATAAAAGCACCAAAACCGAAAAAAGAGGTTCGATGTTTGCTAGGTATTGCTAATTTTTATAGCAGATTTATTCCAGCGTTCGCGGAAATAGTATTTCCAATTACTGGATAGTTAAAAAAAGGGACACCGACAAGGGTCAATTGGACTCCAGAATGTGACCAGGCATTAAGAACAATTCAAATGTGCAACACGAGATCCTATACTGAAATTACCAGACGTTAATAGACCATTTATTGTGCAAACAGACGCGTCGGACATAGCCATATCATGTTGTCTTTGGCAGGAAGTAGAAGGAATATTCCATCCTGTAAAGTTCTTAAGCAGAAAACTGTTGCCCAGAGAACAACGGTATTCAGTGATTGAGAGAGAATGCCTTGCCATTGTCTGGGGGGTGCAACGCTTGTCCAGATATTTATATGGCGCTAAATTCACAATTCAGTGTGACCATAGACCACTGGCCTTTTTGAAGAGCGCAACATATGGGAATAATAGAATTTGTCGTTGGGCTCTATTATTACAATAATTTAACTTTGATGTAGAACATCTAAAGGGCAAACTAAATGTAATTGCTGACTTGATTGAATAGACCAACATGACATTGATTACAGATAACTGAAATTTAATATTTATTCATTTCAAAGTTATTTGTTTGCTAGGATTGGGGAAATGTAATTAACCGCCTTTTACAAAAGGTAGAATATATGTTTGCACACTATTTTGTGTTTACATGTTGATATATATATATATATATATATATATATAAATATAATTATAATTGCTTAGTATGTTGTTTATAACATTTACATTTCGGAAAATATGCTTGTTCACTGACTTTTTTTTTTTTGTTTACATGCTGATATGTATGTATATATGTATATATATTAGGGGTGCACCGGATAGTCCCTCCGGCTCCGGCTTCTGGCGAATATCCGGCATTTTTTACTATCCGGTGCTATCCGGCTCCGGTCGGATATCACTACCGGATAGTAAACCGGATAGTAAAAATACACTTATTTAATATGCATAAAGTGGACCTCGTTCCATTACTGTCTGTTATAGAATGTATTAATGTTTATATGAAAACAAAATAGTGTGCTTAAAAATAGAGCCATTATAAATATGCACCAAACATCGTTTATTATAAAGACAAGGCATGTTAATAACTTAATATAAATAGAGATGAAACTTTACATCATAAATGCGCTTTACATACAGAGATGCAATGGCTGGCACTTTTTTCAATTTGTCTTGACCTTTGAGTAAGTTAAGTTAACATGTTAAAATGTTACATTCCTTGACTACGTCATGCTGACCAGACGTCTGTCTAGCTGTGCGGGTATATCTCCAGAGGTAGAGATGAACAACTCCCACCCCCTTTTATTTGTTTAGTCCATCACATTGAGTTTTTTATAGGCAGGTAACCACAAGTTAAATACGATGGACGTAGGTTTAATGTCAGCGTATAGACACTCTCTAGTGGTCACACCTTTCGAGGGAACTGAGTTTGTTTACTTAGTAGTTAATCTTTATTGGGGGGGGGGGGCTGGACTACAAGAGCCACACCTCTAAGGTAACCAGGTATATTTCTAGATGAACAACTCCCTCCCCCTTTTATTTGTTTAGCCCATCACATTGAGTTCATTGATTGACAGATGACCCCACGTCAGATACGATGGACGTAAGCACTCTCTAGAGGTCACACGAGGGAACTAGGTTTGTTATTGGGTGGGGGGGGACTAGACTTTACATTATAAATTCGTATTACATACGTAGCAGCGATGTCTGGCACACTGGCTTGTCTTGACCTTTGAGTGGTCTAGTAAACATGTCATATTCCTTAACTACGTCACGCTGATAATCTGTCTAGATGTGCGGGTATATCTCCAGAGGTAGAGATGAGCTACCCCACCTCCTTTTGTTTGTTTAGTCCATAACATTGAGTTAACAAATAGGCAGCTGACCACATTAAGCCAGATGTCAACGTGTCGACACTGTCTAGAGGTCACATCTTATGAGGGAACTGAGTTTGTTTACTTGGATTAGAATTTTTATTAGAGGCGGGACTACAAGCCAAATCTCTATAAGGTTAATTTGGTATGAGTTAGTTTATTATGAGATAGGTTGTCAATCAAGGGTCTGGACCACAAACCACACCTTTTATACTATTGGACGGGTAGTAAGTTTGTTTACTTTGAGTTAAGTCTCACGTGGGGGGGGGGGGGCTGGACTACAAGAGCCACACCTCTAAGGTAACCAGGTATATTTCTAGATGAACAACTCCCTCCCCCTTTTATTTGTTTAGCCCATCACATTGAGTTCATTGATTGACAGATGACCCCACGTCAGATACGATGGACGTAAGCACTCTCTAGAGGTCACACGAGGGAACTAGGTTTGTTATTGGGTGGGGGGGACTAGACTTTACATTATAAATTCGTATTACATACGTAGCAGCGATGTCTGGCACACTGGCTTGTCTTGACCTTTGACAGACACTGACCAAGGGTATCTTTAAAGGGAGGGCTCAAGAGACTCAACACCCCCAACTTCTTATTTGTTTAATCCATGACAATGTATTGATAGAGAATATAGACATTGACCATTCTTAAGCCAGAATGGATTAATGCAAATTGTTAAGACATATTGAGACTGTCTAGAGGTCACTAGATGGTGACACTAAGTTTGTTTACTTGTAGAGAAATGTCATTTAGGGCGCTGAACACACGTTCGTTGCACAATAAAATAAAACAAATATGTGCATGTGTGCGTGTATGTATTTTTCCCCTTGTATTAAAACCTTTAGAAAGAAAACTAATTTCATTGTTTAATTCTATTGACTTAATATATAAAGGAAAACCTTACAGTTAAATTTAACATCGCAGAAAATAAATTGATCTAAAGCACCACAATTAGATCTAGCAAACAAAGAAAAATATGCTGGAATGTTAAGAAACACTTGACCTCTGTAACTAAGGTACAGAGATAATTTATCTATATGCTTGACTGATCATGCCAATGTGTTATCAACACCATCAACTATACACACTACACTAGGACTACATGTGTAGGCTCACTACGTCTATCTGATCAGGTTGTTAAAATCAGTCGAACACAAAGTCTATTTATGTTTGTTTTTTTTGGTAGGGAGGGTGTTGGTGATTTTGTTTCTTTTATAGTTGGTTTTCCTAATTCTCTTAGATCTATATAACAGTAGATCTAAACATTGATAACAATAATAGGCCTACAGACTACAATTAAATCTATGCTTCGCAACATTTAAAGCTCAGGCTATGAGTAGGTATAATAGATGTTCCTGCTGTTAATAAAATATTTTTTGCCGCAAATGGATTAATAAATATATGACCTACTACGCTTCAGATTCCAACTATTAACTAACAGCTATCAGTATTAAGCCCTTGAAGCCAGAACCAGAAGCAGTCTTTGGACTTAAAATTACAAGTCTGATGACCAGTTGTTGGTCAGAAATTATTGAACATTAGTAACTAGTTAAATATATACTAACATATTTTACATTGACCCTCCAACACACAGCCTTTATAGTTGGTGGCCTCGTACATACACACAGACACGCTCATGCTACACAGATTAATTTATGTTTATAAATACTGTTAATCTTTAATAAACCAATCAGCAAAAGAGTTTAAAACAATAAGGCATATAAAAGGAAAAAAAATACCAACAAATATAGGTATGTATGTTATTTAACAGTTTCGTAAAATGCTCAGCAATACAAGCTATTTACAAAACACTTAGGTATTCGGCTCCGGCTCCGGCACCGGCCGAATATCAAATTTTACTATCCGGTCATATCCGGCTCCGGCCGGATATCAAAAAGTACTATCCGGTGCACCCCTAATATATATATATATATATATATATATATATACATATAATTATTATTGCCTAGAAGGTTGTGTATAGTATTGACATTTTATGTGGATACATCGTTTTTTTTGTGGGTTTTTTTTTTACAAACTGTAGGCTATGTTTTAGTACCAAGATTACTTTTGTTTGCATGTTGATATATGTACGTTTTAAAAATCTATTTATTGGAAGTTTGTCTGTTTTAAATGAATCCAGAAACATTCAAAAATTAGAGGGGGAGAATGTCAGGACTGAGAGATGTTTGTAAAATGTTTTGTTAAATGTTTTACATGTTTCGGATGTTCCTTCAGAGTTGAAGATAGTTTACTTCCTAGTCCAAACCTCCCGCAGGACGACGGGGGATGGGAGCGGGCAGGATTAGAACCCTCGACCATCGATAAATCCGAACGACAGTCCAGCGCACAAACCGCACGACCAGGCAGCCATTGATATAGTCTAAGTGTAGACTCTAATCATTTTTCTGTGTTGTCACTATTCAGTCTATGGAATATTAAGCTGGTATATTTTTAATCGATACTGGATATTTCAAATGTCTGAACTGATTCTGTATTATAGTGCAGATAATGTAATAAACATGTTATATGTCGGTGAATTGGCATTCTGAATCTTATTTTGTCGTTGTATGTTTCGTTATGGTATTGCCCAGGACTTGGGTACATTTAGTATTACACATACGTATATTAGAGAGACAATGAGTCTTGACACATACGTATATTAGAGAGACAATGAGTCTTGACACATACGTATATTAGAGAGACAATGAGTCTTGACACATACGTATATTAGAGAGACAATGAGTCTTGACACAAACGTATATTAGAGAGACAATGAGTCTTGACACATACGTATATTAGAGAGACAATGAGTCTTGACACATACGTATATTAGAGAGACAATGAGTCTTGACACATACGTATATTAGAGAGACAATGAGTCTTGACACATACGTATATTAGAGAGACAATGAGTCTTGACACATACGTATATTAGAGAGACAATGAGTCCTGACACATACGTATATTAGAGAGACAATGAGTCTTGACACATACGTATATTAGAGAGACAATGAGTCTTGACACATACGTATATTAGAGAGACAATGAGTCTTGACACAAACGTATGTTAGAGAGACAATGAGTCTTGACACAAACGTATATTAGAGAGAAGAAATGAGTCTTGACACAAACGTATATTAGAGAGACAATGAGTCTTGACACAAACGTATATTAGAGAGGAAATGAGTCTTGACACAAACGTATATTAGAGAGACAATGACTCTTGACACAAACGTATATTAGAGAGGAAATGAGTCTTGACACAAACGTATATTAGAGAGACAATGAGTCTTGACACATACGTATATTAGAGAGGAAATGAGTCTTGACACAAACGTATATTAGAGAGACAATGAGTCTTGACACATACGTATATTAGAGAGACAATGAGTTATGACACATACGTATATTAGAGAGGAAATGAGTCTTGACACAAACGTATATTAGAGAGACAATGAGTCCTGACACATACGTATATTAGAGAGGAAATGAGTCTTGACACAAACGTATATTAGAGAGACAATGAGTCTTGACACAAACGTATATTAGAGAGACAATGAGTCTTGAAACAAACGTATATTAGAGAGGAAATGAGGCTTGACACAAACGTATATTAGAGAGACAATGAGTCTTGACACAAACGTATATTAGAGAGGAAATGAGTCTTGACACAAACGTATATTAGAGAGACAATGAGTCTTGACACAAACGTATATTAAGGAGACAATGAGTCTTGACACGAACGTATATTAGAGAGACAATGAGTCTTGACACATACGTATATTAGAGAGGAAATGAGTCTTGAAACATATGTATATTAGAGAGACAATGAGTCTTGACACATACGTATATTAGAGAGGAAATGAGTCTTGACACATACGTGCGCACGAGAACTTTGTTTTTTACAATTGTACGATCAAAACGTATCCCATCAACATGGCTGACTCCTACAGGATGTTCCGCTAAGAAACCCAGAAAAACCTAGACACAAAGACGAAGATAATAGAAGTACAAAGGTCAAATTTCAGCTGTGTTTTCTTTATTCTTCATATGTAACCTGGTGAAAATATTGAATGTAATTTCAGGTGTATACAGTACTGTATCAAAAGAAAAAAAAGTTACTACATACTCTACTATTTAAAAAATATTAATACCTAACCCTAATCTAGGATCACTCTTAACAACAAAACACAATTAACGACTTTCTGTCCCCAACCTCCGTGTATTTCACGGTATTTTAAAATGTCCTTGTCCTCTGTTCATTTCTTTTTACTCTTTTTTTTTTTTTTTTGTAAGGCTTCATTTTATCGCTATCACATTTTGTCATATCGATTTTCTTCTTTATCCACTTTATTAAATTCTATGTTGCTTTAAGAATGTAGACAAAATCTTAAAAAGCAAAGTGTAAACAAACAGCAGATTAATTGGATTTAACTTTTGGTGTGAAAAGGCCGAACAAAAGCAAATAGATATAAAAGTTTCCTTTTTACAAAGCGTATGTCAACTCGCTCTGTCTGTCTGTTTGTCTGGTAAAAAGTTTGCACATGTTATTTCTCCGACACCAAATCTTGGATCAAGATAAAATTTTGCACAATTCTTTCTTTTACCTGACAACACAAGAATCAAAAACAAAAATTACCAATTAGTTAATTAACTGAAGTGGTGGTATAAGCTGAGTTATAGGTCACCGCTCTAAATTGTAATGAACACTATATAACTATACAATCTTCTCTGGTCAAAAGTGGTCTGCCCGAGGGGAGGCATGAGCAAAGAGTTCGTATTTAGCTCGTTCCCATTTATTTATTTTTAATTTTGTAAATTATTTTAAAACCCAATTTACGGTGAAATCCACCCAGATATCCCTTTCTTTTTTCTTTGACATGTTTCGAATGTTTCTTCGGAGTTGAAGATAATCTACTTCCTAGTCTTAACCTCCCGCAGGACGACTGTGGATGGCAGCGTGCTGGAGTATGAAGCCGGGACCATCGAAATGACAGAACGACAGTCCAGCGCGCATACAGCACGACCAGCCAGCCATTTAGACGAATAGGTGGTTAAAATCATATTATAATGATAATAATAATGCCGTTGTCTTCGATTTCGAAGATTAAGGATTAATGCAGTGTAAAAAGTACATATATATATATATACATGGGCGTAGCCAGAATTTTTTTTAGGGGGGTTCGGGTTAGGGGGGATTTTTTCTCCCCCCCCCCCGACGCCCCCCCCCCGGAAAAAATATATTTATATGTATGTATGTGTGTGTGTGTGTATAATCTTTATTACATTCTGACCCATCATTCTTTCGGAAGACGCTTATTGTGCCCTAGAATAGGTTCTTTCTGGAGTTAGTGGAAAATTGTAGACTCCCCGCCATTGCTAGCAATGGGGTTTGGGGAGCGCCAGAAGCTGCCCCAGCGCGGGGCGGAGCCCCGCCGCCATGCACTATTTCTGATATTGAGAGCCAACAAAATGCATATTCTGAGGTATCTTCATGCATTTTCCTGCTATTAAAAAGTTTTGTTTCAAAAACCTTATGCGCTATTCTTACTGATTTATACCCTCCCGCGCATTTGCCGTCAAGCTGTTTCCACAAAAATCTGTCACTGGTAATGTCTGAGGCCTCTTCCCACTTACTGTGAGGACCTCCATGGATGTGTGGCGCTAAGTTGTACTAGGATGTTATCGCAACTCTTCTTATGCCTAATTCATTTTGTTGAACATGTCCCGCAAAACCTCATGCGACGCTCTGTCACAATCTTACTAAGGGGTCGACTCCCAGTTCTGCATAGGATTTCCTTGATTTAGACTCGATCTCTATAACTGATTCCTAAAATCTGTCTTAACCATCATTGTTGAGCCACATTTAGTGTTTTATTCACTGCACTTTATTAATTGAGCCCCGCCACTGGCAGAAATGTGTAACCTCTCTTGAATACGCTCTTGGAATTAAGTGACTGTAGTTTGCTTTCAATTTTATATCGATAAGTGAAGTTTTATCGTCAAATCATCTGTTGGGGGTTTTAAACTTAAAAATCTGGCGTTATGTTGTTTTTTTTTAATTCAAAACCCCATTTAGCTACGGTCATAGAATTTAGTAACTGTAGTTTGCTTTAGAATAATATTGAGGATAGGGGTTTTCCACCTCAAAACGCTCTGTAGGGGGATTTTAAACTCAAAACCATCTGGAGGGGTTTTAAACTTTTTATAAAGCCATCTGTAGGAGAAGGATTTAAACTCAAAACCCCCAATTGTCTTAGCTACGCTCAAATAATTTTAGTGTGTAATTTGCTTTTTTTTATATTGAAGAGGTATTTTTTAGCATCAAACCCCTCTGAAGGGGGGTTTAAACTCAAAACTCGTTTTGGCAACGCTCATAGCATTTTGAGTGCGTAATTTGCATTTTTTTTATATTGAAGATGTATTTTTAGCTTCAAACCCCGCTTGCGGAGGGTTTAAACTCAAAACCCTTTTGGCTACGCTCATTGATTTTCTTAATTTTTTTTATATTGAAGAGGTATTTTTTAGCTTCAAACTCCACTGGAGGGGAGTTTAAACTCAAAACCCCTTTGAATACACTCATAACATGTTGAGTGTAAAATTTGCTTTGTTTTTAATATTAAAGAGGTATTTTTTTACCTTCAAACCCCGCTGAAGGGGGGTTTAAACTAAAAAATGAGTCAAAACCCATTTAGCTACGCTCATAACATTTTGAGTGCATAATTTGCATTTTTTTCATAATGAAGAGGTATTTTTAGCTTCAAACCCCGCTGAAGGGGGGTTTAAATCAAAAGTTAGTCAAAACCCATTTAGCTACGCTCATAACATTTTGAGTGCCTAATTTGCATTTTTTTTTCATAATGAAGAGGTATTTTTAGCTTCAAACCCCGCTGAAGGGCGGTTTAAATTCAAAAGTGAGTCAAAACCCATTTAGCTACGCTCATAAAATTTTGAGTGCGCAGTTTGCGTTTTTTTATACCGGGTATTGAAGAAGTATTTTTTAGCTTCAAATCCTACTGAAGAAGGGGTGGGGGTTAACTCAAAACCCCTTATGCTACGCTCATAGAATGTTGAGTGTGTAATTTTCTTTTTTTATATTGAAGAGGGGATTTAAAAATGAAAATCTTCCTTAACTGTGCGCGTGAAATTTGGGATATTGTCGTTTGCATTTTTGTTTGTTTTGTGTTATAAAAGAGGGGAATTTAACTTCGAAAAACCCTGGTAGGGATTTAAAACTCAAAACCTCTTTTGCTGTGCTAGGGAAAGTGATAGTTTAGTATTAAAATCTCACCTAAAAAACAAAATCAAAGCAAAAAAACAGTCACTAAATTTCGATCCCCCCCCCGCAGGGGGGATTTCATTTCGGAGGGGGGGGGGTTTGAACCCCAACCCCTTCCCCCGGCTACGCCCATGTATATATAGATCTGTGGCAACAGCTTATGAATTTTACCCAGCATAGGAAAAGTGTTCTAAAAAGTATTATATCTACATGCTTTTTTTTAAATACATAGCTTATCTTTATAGAGACTCTATTTATAAAATCCCACATCAATGTTATATTTCCAAGTTCTGTCGTATGATTATATTGATATGTGTGAAACTATTGATACGCTTTGAAACAAAGAGAAAGGCTTGATAAGTTGCAAGAATTCATTTATAAGGAATGGGATGGATGTCACCTTCTGGCGAATGTGATATGTTTCTTTGTAGACGTCTTCTGATTGAGACACGGTTCTAACGACAGAATATAGGAATCTAGGATAAGCTTTACAAAACCGATCGATAAGATTGTTTAGACAGTTGTAAATGCACGTTTTGAGACGTGGCGTTGATATTGTGTGACGTGTATTACTATTACACACATGAGGGACTGGTCACTACTACTGTGTCGCGAATGCGTAGAATGCTGGGTTCGTGCTTCCTGGAGTACTCTTGACACGTGACAACATAGCTACTACAGATTGACTTATGTACATTTCAGCAGACAAAATATAAAGTTTATTTGATAACAATAGTAATACTGCACTCCTTGTCAGTTACACAAGTCAAGAAACAATCCTATCCGCATAACAGCGGTATCAAATATATCCAATACGTTAAATTCTCCAGAGTAGATTACAAATCACGTCCCCATCTCAGCGGGTAACACTGTGCAGAATAATACAGAATAACTACTAGAAATACATGTCTAAAAAGAACACTGGCATCAACTGCCCAAAAGTTACTACCTATCTGAAATTACTACTCGACTCTCTAAGTCGCTACTGTCCATCCCGGACCAAAAGATACTACTTGACTGCCCGGTCCAAAGGATACCACTTGACTGAACTAAAAGTCAATTTTATTCATTCTATTTCCTGTTCTTATATCAGAAGTTCCATGTGTCTTTTAACCCGAGGTGAACATTTAACAGGCAATGTCAACCGAGACTGTGACAACAGTAAACACACAAATATAGTTTATTTCATTGTTTGCTTTAAAGCAGCCACGGTAAAAGCTTTGATGACTAGTGTCACTTCAGTATTTTTTTGTTTTGTTTTGTTTTCAAATTCCAATAGCAGAGGTGTAGCTCTCTGAATTCGTTGGTTATAGAGAATAAATTTAATGTAAGGAGGCATAGGACTTTCCTTAACCATTTGACGACGAAATCTGACTTTCTGGGGCAGTTTTGTTTACAAAGCTTCTATCAACTCTGTCTGGTACACATTTGTTTCACGTTGTTTCTTCCACTTCCCAAGTCTCGGGTCAATGGATTGTCTCTAGCAACACAGAAATCAATATTAAACAAATAATTATTTAATCAATTAGTTCGTAATTAATTAATTTTGTTTTATAAAGAGAGAGTCCTAAATAAGGGGAGATAAGCCTTGTGTAGAGAATTAGATCGTCGCCTAAAAATTTTAAACAAACAATAGATAGGAAGCTTCTTGAGCCCTTGAGTTTGAATTCAAGTCAGGCAACTTTTTTTTTTCAAAAATGCTTTTATAAAGTCTGCACGAAAACCTTCTCCAGGATACCATCCCCCCCCCCTCCCCGAGCTGGCCCACACAAGTGATTTTACCCTAGCGCATTAAGCAAGCTAAAACCATGAAACAGCGCTAAACAAAAACAATTGCTACAAATATTTAGTATTGTTATTATGAAACTATTGCAAATTGATAACATAACAATTACCCATAGCTTAAGTCCATTTTCAAAGTCCAAGTCCATCCTACCCAAAGCTTAAGCTGAATCTACTCACCCTATGCTGATGTCCAGCAAGAAAAACGTAGCGAAGTAGCTTTCGATGACCAGGTCAGCCACCGCCAGGTTGCCAATGAACAAGTTGTGCACGGACCTGAGGTCCTTGCAGGTGAAGAGCGTCACTATAATGACGATGTTCCCGAAGACGCCGTTGATAACCAAGGGCCAGCCCAACACCAGGAAGACGTCTCTATCCAGCCTTGGCAAGGGCTCGCCTTGGAAAACTCCCGGCGCCAAGACAGTTTCGTTGAACGGCATTTTGTTTCTTAGTCTAAAAGGCAGCAAGCTGACCTACTTTCTCGTCGACAGATCTCTTGTAGAACTATAAGATATGCCCAGATCCATTACGTCTGGCCTTATCGATGTCTCTCAGGATAAATTCCATGTCTGAAATCAGTAAAATCAAAAAACTGTTATAAATGCCGCCAAAAAGCATAATAAGGTAGTTATTCAATGTTAAAAGTGAGTTAAACTGAGTTAAAAGTGTTGTTTATAATGTAAAGTTGCATTTTATGACTCTTTCATTGAACTTGCTAGGAAAGAAAAAACAACTTTGCTCTCTAAAGTTATTTCAACTTGAATAATCTACCTTGTTTTTTGCCTAGTTAGAAACTTTGGACAAGTCTGTGGATGTGCTAATAAACAGAGATGATCTGGAAAGAGACGGATGTCTATCAAGTCTTTAGTATTCTGAAACTTCTTCGCTTTGTCTTATGTTAAATCAAATGTTTGCAACAGACCACCAGTTGATCAAGTCACTTATGATTATTTTGGCCTCTTCCGCGATTTGATCCCTTCATATAGATCTAGTAATAACATTTACTTAAGGGGATATAATTTGTAATGTATAGTATTAGTGCATCACTTTCAAATGTTTAATGCGATCTTGTTATTTCTTTATTACTCATTCTCTAATCATAGTTAAAAAGTTAAGCTCCCCTTTCAGACCTTGCAATCTATGGGGCAGATGATATTAAGATCATCTGTTTCTTTGGCCAATGGTTAAAGAGCAAGGTGTCATTTGGCCAGCACAACGACTTTCGCCATCTAAAGTCAGGTACCCATTGGAGTTGGGTGTACACATGGACGCCCTAAAAAAATAATTCAAAATCCCAGTCTTCAACGAGATTTCAACCCAGGTGACTTACGGTGTTTGTTGTAGACTTGCCGATTGCGAATTCAACATGTCTAGTAAGCTACCTGCTTTAGACGTGAATGGTAACAGGCGCCCTACGCGCAATCGAAGGATTTGTATATTGAACTTTCAGAAATGGAACCTCTCGTGTCTTTCCTCAAACGGGGTCTGATGATAATGCTAGATAGTAGGTTATCAGATTCAAGACAATATCCACAAATATTCTGGTCAACTATGTACAAGATTCTATAGTATTGAAATATAAACACTGAACGATGGTTCAACCCCATTCTACCAGAAACACACAGAAGCATGAGTAAAAGTATAGTAAATACTTTCGTTGCAAAAGCACTATAGAAAAACAAACACAAAAAAGTATTTATATCCGCTATTAGTAGGCAAAAACAAATTAAAACATGAACATAGCCGTTCTTACATGATATTTTAATTCATTTTGTACAAAACTTATATCAACTCACTCTGTCTGTGTGTGTCTGGTAAAAAATTTTGAGCTCGTGATTTCTCCCACAATCCTTCTCGGATCAAGCTTTACACAACCATTTATTGTACCTATGAATCAATAAAAAAAATTACTTATTATTCAATTAATCATTGATAATTAATTATTTTGTTTGATATAAAAAAAAAGGAAATAAAATCTCTATTATTGAGGTATATAGTAGTAGATGTAGAGTGCTTCCTTTTACGATTAGCTTTTATTTTTTTTTAAATCATTTTTTATATCTTGCTAGTTAAATGATAAATTTATTACAATTTGATCTGTTTAAATCTTTTTAAAAATGTTATCCCAAAAGGCTACTTACACCTAAGTTGTACAATTAAAACAGACTCAACGTTTGTGAAGTGTATTGCTTAGCGAAAGAAAACTAACTATACGTGATAGTGTGTCAACAAACAGCAGGGTCAATCAATTGTTTCCCTGATCTGGACGAACATTACTAGATCCACTTTGCCAGTTCCATTTGTTTTTCAACACACACACACACAAAACTACATTGTTTACCAGAGCCGTAATGGAAGATGGGGTGCTGGAGGAGGTTAGGCTTGCAAAGAGAACAAGAGAGTGTTGATTGCCCAATGCCCCTTATAGCGTCACAAGATTTTGATGTAATCTTCGTTGGAGTTTAGATGGACATAGGTACATTATCACAGATATTTATCTATGGTCTATTTCAGTCGGGAAGCGGCAATGGGTCATCTCGTAGAAATGAGATAAACGTCCAGCGCCTTTAAGGAAACAAAATAAGAAACAAATGAAAATCAAAAGTATAAATGGTAGAGGATAGTGAAATTACGGGTTGCCTGAATCAGCCAGGAAAACCAATACCTTTTCAGAGTCTGTAACTAACATGCACGACAAGACTGATAAATGAATACGCTTAGGACGTAGTTATCTTCCGTTAAGAATGAACGTGTGTAACTTATAAGATAAGATACCATCCAAAGTAATTTATTAAACTTTAAAAAAACAACTCCAACTTCAAGACAGACACTGAAATCAAAACCTTTAAATTGAGCTGAAATTCCCTGACAAAGATTGTTTCGTTCTCGTCTAGTGTGTCTGGAGAAAGTTTTTGTTTTGTTAACAAAGGTCTAGCTGAGTATCGCACAGAGAGTTTTGTTGTTTGTTGAAAGTAAAAGTTCGGAAAGATAACTTGGTGTTGTTCCAGTAGTCTCGGTAATAAGGGATGGGGACTGTGTGAGTGTGACACGTTACGAGTGAATATATTGGGGAAAAGGCTGTGTGTGTGTGTGTGTGTGGTGGGGGGGGGGTATTGAAAGCTTTGCTAAATGGGATAGTTCTGAGAACATAAAAGCGTAATTTAAGATCTCAGGTCAAGGTTGTTTTGGTTTTCTTCTCAGATTTAAACCAAATCCTTCCAAACAGTTTGAAAAGTTCATGCCCTTGTGAAACTTAAAACATCCATTCAAACTATTTAAAGAGTCACACAATAAATGTGAAACGCAGTGAATCTGTTCACATTCTGGTGGGAATGTTTTGCTCTTTTTAGTTATATTATGTTTGATGTAATGCACACATTGTAAGACAAATGTCCTTATGGATAATAAAAATTATTATTATTATCATTATTATTATGTTAGAAACGAATGGGTATTCATTCTCTAGCACTGCCAAGGTCGAGTTTCGTTAAAGAAAAACAAAATTCATTGTACTTTCTTTATCATTTTCCACTGAGGAATTTTCTGGTGATGCGGCAGGTCTGCAGGCCTTGAAGGTATCTGTGAGGTCAGTTGTTATTATCCCCTCGGTTGATATAACAATGAGATACCGGTATATTGTTATTTTTGATAACTTTCATAAACGCTTAATCTCCAAGCCTAGGTTCCCATAGTTTCTTTGTTTTTCCATTTCAGTTTTTCTTATATTATAAGACAGAAATGTGATTTCACAGTGTGGTAACAAGTGCACACACACAAATATCGTAAACCTTTTCAAATTCATAGATTTTACACTTTCTCTATTCTCATCACCGGATGTACCCAAAAAGCTAGCTATTTTAAAGTTATCCCCCACAGAAATCTACAAGAATATATAGGCTAGCTTCATTTCCAATGGACTGGAAACTTTACGTCTCCAATGTTGCCTCAGAGTAGAATTATTAATGATAATGTCTTTTAAAAAATCATCTAAAATAGTTAACTCAAGATCTTTAATGCAATCGAATGCGGGCTTTGCACATAGACCTTATTAGCATTATGTCGGGGCACTTTACTAGGTGAAGTCGTTTTGTCAAGATATGGAATTACATACCTAACAAAACTGTCAAGCGTAATCTCAAGCGTAAATTGGCTCAGAATGCCACCCAAACGCCAGATGGAAGAATGCCCAAAGATATCTTTTATGCCACGCTTGCAGAGAGATTTGGTCCCACGGACGTCTAACCTATAAAGATATCTGCAAGTGGAATCTCGGGACTACAGATACGTTGAAGGACATTGACCAAGATCGGACAGTAAGGAAACACAATGTCCGAGCTGGTAAAACAATTCATCATCAGCATCATCACTTCTTCGAGTTCCTCATGGAACATAGGGCCTCGACAAAAACACGCCACTCTCCACGGTCTCTTGCTAGCTTTTTAATGGTGTCCCAGCTCTTCCCGGTCTTCTCTGCTTCTTCAAGTACACTGCGTCGTCATGTTCTTTTTGGTCTCCCTCTGCGTCTTGTTCCCTGGAGGTTCTGTTTGTTTTTTTGTTGTGGCTTCAGTTGTTCTCCATGTTTCAGAACCATACAGTAGGACAGCCTTGACATTAGAATAAAAGATTCTTAGTTTAGTCTTGTTTGAGATGTAACCTGGAAATCTCCTTACATGGTAAAACACTTGCCGAAAGCAAAATTATTAACGTGGCTTTAGGCTGGAGAAACAGCAAGCTGTCTTATCTAATAGCCTCAAATCAGATGCATTCTAATGCACGGAACTTTGACAATTTTTGCCGCTCCGCAATCGGCTTGTTTATTCTGCAGATTCTGTTCCGACACCAGTAATTCCTCTAGTAATAGTCTTTCGAGACAGAAGGAGCCAGAAGAAGAAAAATTAGATGGCTACAACAGAAAGAGCCAGAAGAAGAAGAATCAGATGGTCACAACAGAAGGAGCCAGAAGAAGAAGAATCAGATGGCCACAACAGAAGAAGCCAGAAGAAGAAGTAGATGGCCACAACAGAAGAAGCAAGAAGAAGAAGAAGTAGATGGCCACAACAGAAGGAGCCAGAAGAAGAAAAAGTAGATGGCCACAACAGAAGAAGCCAGAAGAAGAAGTAGATGGCCACAACAGAAGAAGCAAGAAGAAGAAGAAGTAGATGGCCACCACAGAAGGAGCCAGAAGAAGAAGTAGATGGCCACAACAGAAGGAGCCAGAAGAAAAAGAATCAGATGGCCACCACAAAAGGAGCCAGAAGAAGAAGAAGTAGATGGCCACAACAGAAGGAGCTAGAAGAAGAAGAAGTAGATGGCCACAACAGAAGAAGCCAGAAGAAGAGAAAGTAGATGGCCACCACAGAAGAAGCCAGAAGAAGAAGAAGTAGATGGCCACAACAGAAGAAGCAAGAAGAAGAAGAAGAAGTAGATGGCCACAAAAGAAGGAGCCAAAAGAAGACGAATCAGATGGCCACCACAGAAAGAGCCAGAAGAAGAAGAATCAGATGGCCACCACAGAAGAAGCCAGAAGAAGAAAAGTAGATGGCCACCACAGAAGAAGCCAGAAGAAGAAGAATCAGATGGCCACCACAGAAGAAGCCAGAAGAAGAAGAATCAGATGGCCACCACAGAACAAGCCAGAAGAAGAAGAATTAGATAGCCACCACAGAAGAAGCCAGAAGATGAAGAAGTACATGGCCACCACAGAAGGAGCCAGAAGAAGAAGAAGTAGATGGCCACAACAGAAAGAGCCAGAAGAAGAAGAAGTAGATGGCCACAACAGAAGGAGCCAGAAGAAGAAGAAGTAGATGGCCACAACAGAGGAAGCCAGAAGAAGAAGAATTAGATGGCCACCACATAAGAAGCCAGAAGAAGAAGAATTAGATGGTCACAACAGAAGGAGCCAGAAGAAGAAGAAGTAGATGGCCACAACAGAAGGAGCCAGAAGAAGAAGAAGTAGATGGCCACAACAGAAGAAGCCAGAAGAAGAGGAAGTAGATGACCACAACAGAATAAGCCAGAAGACGAGGAAGTAGATGGCCACCACAGAAGAAGCCAGAAGAAGAAGAAGTAGATGGCCACCACAGAAGAAGCCAGAAGAAGAAGAATCAGATTGCCACCACAGAAGGAGCCAGAAGAAGAAGAATCGGAAGGCCACCACAGAAGGAGCCAGAATCAGAAGAATCAGATGGCCACCACAGAAGGAGCCAGAAGAAGAAGAATCAGATGGCCACAACAGAAGGGGCCAGAAGAAAAAGTATCAAGTGGCCACCACAGAAGGTGGCCAAAAGAAGAAGAAGTAGATGGCCACAACAGAAAGAAACCAGAAGAGGAATTAGATGGCTACAATAAAAGGAGCCAGAAGAAGAATTAGATGGCCACCACAGAAGAAGCCAGAAGAAGAAGAAGTAGATGGCCACCACAGAAGAAGCCAGAAGATGAAGAAGTAGATGGCCAACACAGAAGGAGCCAGAAGAAGAAGAATTAGATGGCCACCACAGAAGAAGCTAGAAGAAGAAGAAGAAGATGGCCACCACAGAAGAAGCCAGAAGAAGAAGAAGTAGATGGCCACAACAAAAGGAGCCAGAAGATGAAGAATTAGATGGCCAACACACAGAGGCAAGAAGAATAAGAATTAGATAGCCACCATAGAAGAAGCCAGAAGAAGAAGAAGTAGATGGCCACAACAGAAGAAGCCAGAAGAAAAAGAAGTAGATGGCCACCACATAAGGAGCCAGAAGAAGAAGTATCAAGTGGCCACCACAGAAGGAGCCAGAAGAAGAAGTAGATGGCCACAACAGAAAGAAACCAGAAGAAGAATTAGATGGCTACAATAGAAGGAGCCAGATGAAGAAGAAGTAGATGGCCACAACAGAAGAAGCAAGAAGAAGAATTAGATGGCTACAACAGAAGGAGCCAGAAGAAGAAGTAGTAGATGGCCACCACAGAAGAAGCCAGAAGGAGAAGAAGTAGATGGCCACAACAGAAGAAGAAGTAGATAGCCACCACAGAAGGAGCCAGAAGAAAAAGTATCAAGTGGCCACCAAAGAAGGAGCCAGAAGAAGAAGAAGTAGATGGCCACAACAGAAAGAAACCAGAAGAAGAATTAGATGGCTACAATAGAAGAAGCCAGAAGAAGAAGAAGTAGATGGCCACAACAGAAAGAGCCAGAAGAAGAATTAGATGGCTACAACAGAAGGAGCCAGAAGAAGAATTAGATGGCTACAATAGAAGAAGCCAGAAGAAGAAGAAGTAGATGGCCACAACAGAAAGAGCCAGAAGAAGAATTAGATGGCTACAACAGAAGGAGCCAGAAGAAGAAGTAGATGGCCACAGCAGAAGAAACCAGAAGAAGAGGAAGTAGATGGCCACCACAAAAGAAGCCAGAAGAAGAAGTAGTAGATGGCCACCACAGAAGAAGCCAGAAGAAGAAGTAGATGGCCACAACAGAAGAAGCAAGAAGAAGAAGAAGTAGATGGCCACCACAGAAGGAGCCAGAAGAAAAAGTATCAAGTGGCCACCACAGAAGGAGCCAGAAGAAGAAGAAATAAATGGACACAACAGAAAGAAACCAGAAGAAGAATTCGATGGCTGCAACAGAAGGAGCCAGAAGAAGAATTAGATGGCTACAACAGAAGAAGCCAGAAGAAGAATTAGATGGCTACAACAGAAGAAGCCAGAAGAAGAAGTAGATGGTCACAGCAGAAGGTACCAGAAGAAGAGGAAGTAGATGGCCACCACAGAAGAAGCCAGAAGAAGAAGAAGTAGATGGCCACAACAGAAGGAGCCAGAAGAAGAAGAAGTAGATGGCCACCACAGAAGAAGCTAGAAGAAGAAGATGTAGATGGCCACAACAGAAGAGGCCAGAAGATGAGGAAGTAGATGGCCACCACAGAAGAAGCCAGAAGAAGAAGAATCAGATGGCCACAACAGAAGAAGCCAGAAGAAGAAGAAGTAGATGGCCACCACATAAGAAGCCAAAAGAAGAAGTAGATGGCCACAACAGAAGAAGCAAGAAGAAGAAGTAGATGGCCACAACAGAAGAAGCAAAAAGAAGAAGAAGTAGATGGCCACCACAGAAGGAGCCAGAAGAAAAAGTATCAAGTGGCCACCACAGAAGGAGCCAGAAGAAGAAGAAGTATCAAGTGGCCACCACAGAAGGAGCCAGAAGAAGAAGTAGATGGCCAATACAGAAAGAAACCAGAAGAAGAATTAGATGGCTACAATAGAAGGAGCCAGAAAAAGAAGAAGTAGATGGCCACCACGGAAGGAGCCAGAAGAAGAATTAGATGGCTACAACAGAAGGAGCCAGAAGAAGAAGTAGATGGCCACAGCAGAAGAAGCCAGAAGAAGAGGAAGTAGATGGCCACCACAAAAGAAGCCAGAAGAAGAAGAAGTACATGGCCACAACAGAAGAAGCCAGAGGAAGAAGTAGTAGATGGCCACAACAGAAGGAGCCGGAAGAAAAAGTATCAAGTGGCCACCACAGAAGGAGCCAGAAGAAGAAGAAGTAGATGGCCACAACAGAAAGAAACTAGAAGAAGAATTAGATTGCTACAACAGAAGGAGCCAGAAGAAGAATTAGATGGCTACAATAGAAGGAGCCAGAAGAAGAAGAAGTAGATGGCCACAACAGAAGGAGCCAGAAGAAGAATTAGATGGCTACAACAGAAGGAGCCAGAAGAAGAAGTAGATGGTCACAGCAGAAGAAGCCAGAAGAAGAAGAAGTAGATGGCCACAACAGAAGAAGCCAGAAGAAGAAGAAGTAGATGGTCACAACAGAAGGAGCCAGAAGAAGAAGAAGAAGATGGCCACCACAGAAGAAGCCAGAAGAAGAAGAAGTAGATGGCCACAACAGAAGAAGCCAGAAGAAGAAGAATTAGATGGTCACCACAGAAGAAGCCAGAAGAAGAAGAATTAGATAGCCACCACAGAAGAAGCCAGAAGTAGAAGAAGTAGATGGCCACCACAGAAGGAGCCAGAATAAAAAGAATTAGATGGCCACCACAGCAGAAGCCAGAAGAAGAAGAATCAGATGGCCACCACAGGAGGAGCCAGAAGAAGAAGAATTAGATGGCCACCACAGAAGAAGCCAGAAGAAGAAGAAGTAGATCTCCACAACAGAAGAAGGTAATAAACGTAAGAAAACGTTGAAGTGAACAAAAAAATTGTAAAAAACAATGCTTATCTAAGTGGAAGAACCCCAAAATCACGACCGTATATCTCAATATACTGCAGGAATTGGATTTTAAAAATTGTTTCAAGTATTGCCAACTTTGAATAATTAGGCGAACATTCAGCTTGATCTGAGAATTCTAAGAGGGAGAACAAAACGTGCAATAAGGAAAATAACTCCACATATACAGCAACATCTCTGTGACAGGTTAGCGAAAGTGGCGTGTGTTTGGCGCGTTTGATGTCTAGGGGAGGATTATTTTTTAAGCTATCACACACCAACCCGTCAGCATATAAATCGGAAGCAGGCACGCAACGAGACAAGCAATGAAAGAGAGATACAAAGTTAAAAATTGACGATTATTTATTTACATAAATATTTACATAGAAGAATAAAAAGGGGGAGGGTTTGCATCTATCTCTAATCAATACTATATTTAATCATCACTCTTGCACTTAATAAGAGAGTATGTCACTTTGTCTTCTGAACTTAGCTGGTTGTCCTGCTTGGGTCGCAGCTGGCTGTGTCCTGGCTTGAGGTTTTGCAGCTGGAGGTGGCGCTCTAGCGGATAGAGGGACGCCGGTGATACAGTTCTTATGGAGTCTCAATCCAAAGTTCTGATATCTGTAGTGGGCACAGTAGGGCGGGTGGCCAGCTACCGTGGGCACAAGGGTACTGTGGGCAGAGCTGATTTGTCGTGGGCAGTGTAGTTAGCAGGATAAGTCCAGTGAGTTGCGGCGGGTTTGGTGTAGCTATGACGTCTCGCACAGACTCTGGATCTATAGGGACGTCGTACCTAATAAGTTGACAGGTGGGCTGTCGAATAGGCAGGCAAGTAGAGCCGATAGCGCCAAGTAGTAGAGTTGAGTAGATCCACGTAGGCAGTAGATGATACTCAATAGCAAATAGACAGGAGTGCAGTGCTGAAAAGCACTAAGTATATAGGCAATAGGCAATTGATACGATAAATAGGCTATTGGCTAGGCAGACAATGCCAAATGAATAGGCAGGTGATCCAAACACATAGGCAGACAACTGAGGGAGGCTGCGGATAAATAAAGACAAGTTAGGACATGTCTCTCATGCATCTTGTCGATGCCCTCGACTGGGGTGCATTCGTCAGATTGGTAAAATTGCTTTAGAGCACAAAGGGGAGATGATGACAAATGAGATTCGGAAAATAGATGGCTGATAGTAGCAATATAAAAATGTACATAAAAGGGTTTAATATCGAATAAACAACACATGTTGGAAGAGAAAAAGAGGGGGAGAAATGGGCGGTGGTCAGCGACCATGACGGTTTGTTTACATACGACTACAGGGGAGATAAAATTCATATCTCCTTTCTAAGCGCAGTATTAGTGCGCTAGTAAAATTATCAAGGCGGTCAGCCGAGACAAAGGAAATTAATAAGATGTACGAACATACATTGTTGCATCAACGATCAATTGAGCAACGTAGCATTAATAGATTAATGCAATACATAAATAAAACATGTTTATGTTTTCTACTCACGACAGTAAGAAATACACAATGCACTAATTAAATGTAAATGAAATAATAAAGTACACATGATTATATCCAGCGAGAAATATACACAAAGTAATTAAGTGGAACTGTGATTAAGTTCGGCTTACCACCAGGTATTCCTCTAAGAGTAAGAATAAATGAGATAGTCCAGACTCGATTGCAAGCGATAGAGAAATGAGCGGGTCTGGTTTGATTTAATCTACCTTATATATAGGCCTGGAAAATGTGGGCGGAAACAGGAAATGGGATTGACCAAAGATTATCTCTCACGTGGGTGAATCCGACAAGAGTCGCACCTTGGAGTGTCACGAGGTGTGTTGACCCGAGTAATCTCTTTGATCAAAGAGTGACGTTGGAGAGGGGGGGGGGGCAAGAAAGATTGACCCAAGGTGGTGTCAACTGCGGCCGTTAGACATCCGGCGGGTAAGAAAAAAGAGACTGTGTGTTTATCTTTCCCCCATCAAGGGAGATAAGTGAAAGCCGTGGCCATGTTATCGCCAATGTGGTGAACTGAGTCTAGCCTGAAAAGGGAAAGGTGGGGCGGGTGATGAACTTGGGGATAGAACTGGGAAATAATTAAAATAAAATGAATAAATAATAAATAAAACATAATTAATGCTGTGATAAAATTGAGCTTTTGACTTGTCACAATCTCAATAAGTAGCTTTTATTTCCAAGTTTCGAAACCGATACCAGGGTGGAGTGTGTCGAAGACAACGTTATTTGCAACTTCGACTTGTGGTAGGGCTACTTTACATATCTTAGGTTCACCGCTAGTATTTAATGAACAGTTATGCCAAGTTTTATCAAGATAGTTCTGCTGGTTTTGATTTCTGTTCAGGGCATACATAGGCTACCTACACCTTACAATTCGCTTTATATATTGGATAATAATGTACATGAGCCAACAAAAAAAAAAGACTTAATCAGCTGTGACTTGAGACCTTTTACAACTGATAGTTCTAATTATGGACTAGAATCGGTGCTTTTATAAATATGTATATATCTATATAGAGAGGTTGACCAAAAGTAGGTTTACAGTTATTAAACTACCTGGTTAAAGTTATTTACTTAGTAATATCAGCATAGAACGTTCTTTAGAGTATAAATCTTGACACCGATGGATTTTTTTTTTGGCTTATTAAGAACAAGGTTTATGAATAGAAACCCAAAACGAGAAATGATTTCAAAGGTTACATTCATCTCGTAGACTTAAGAGCATCTGAGAGATTCAATTGTTTTATGTTCACAGGTACAACAAAGTTCTCGCTGTTCTGGTGTTAAATACTCAACTAAATAGTTTACGTTAGAACTGTAGACCTACTTTTGGGCCACACTGATATAGATATATTCTTGGAAAGGCTGATGGTGTTGACCGCTTATAGCATCATCTCATAGCAGGCCCGACTCCGTGAGGAGTAGGGGAGTCGAATTGAAGGTGGGCAACTACACGCTTTGCTTATATGCACCTCGTGTACGTCTTTGAAGGTTATTGGTGTCTGGAGGGGGGGGGAGAAGGGCCAATAGGGCCGAGGAGTCTGGGGCCCATATATTTCTGGCCTGCAAAGAGATTCACAAGATTTACGGTAAGATTTCAGACAAATCTCAGTTTGATCACCTTTTAACAAATAGTTTTATAGTTATATGTTATGAATCGAATGTTATAGTTAGGACCTAACTATTTAATTGTTAAGGAATATCCATAATGTACTTACCTAATTATTTTTTTTTTACTTAAGACACGAATAATGACTTTGAAAGTGGCACATTTTTTTCCTTCTACTTGCTACATGAAAACAACATCGAATAGACATCTTTATATCCGAAGACTACATGACCTTTTATATCATGAATAGAATATACATACGACTTCGATTTTTTTTAAAGAAATAAAGGCCAGTATATTACTGTACCATAAAGCAGAAAGTGACAATGTTTTGAATGTTATACAGTTTTGCACAAAGAAAATATCTCTGATAAATAAATAAATGAAAAAAAAAAGAATCCTATAATTAGCGAACGTATGAAAAGTTATTGATGTATTGAAATGAGAACCTAGCCGTAGTGGACTTTTGATTTGAAAGTTTTGAGAACAGATAATTAACTCCCTTGTTTTAAGCATGGCGCCATGATTGGTACTCTCGCTTGACCACGCTCGTTGAGGCACGCGGGAGTCCTAACATTTCTGAGCTCCTGGTGAAGACACTTTCTTCTCCGAATGTAAAATATACCGGCAGGAAATGAAATAAATGCAGTCAGTGGGATGAGTGAGCTATTTTTAGTGGCCCCAGAAAGAGGAAGGTCGCTTTTAGAATTGTTTGTCTGTCCGTCCTTGCGTCCGCCCTCCCGCCACATTTAGATTTTAAAAAAAAAACGGGAAAAGATAGTGAGAATTCGAATTCATGATAATTTTCAGCTGGCAACGTTTAGGTGCAAAGACTACTTATTATCTTCTAAAATCGAGCCTTAATTATATATATATATATATATATATATATATATATATATATATATATATATATATATATATATATATATATATATATATATATATATATTGTTACGATCTCTCCTACTATCCAGACTCTCTGCTAACTGCACCACATGACACAGCGAACTTAAAGAACCTCACAACTTAGGCCTCCAAAGTATCAGTAAGTTTAATTTCAAATTAATCGCAATTAGCAACATTAACAATGTCTTTACAAAAACCTAGTCTTTCTCCGCCTGACTTCAAACACTGTGCTGGTCTCGCCTCGTACTGGTCACATTGCGAGGTAACGTGAAGTGATTCTGACACACTTGATCTTATATAGTGTCTCTACTGGCCTCGAACCTTCTTGACCACTCCAGTTGATCATTTTCGCCGTGACTTGCGTGCGTAATATTTACGACACTGGTCGTTGCCGAACTGGCGTGTACTGTCACTGGTCACAGTTGACCGCTCGTCCTGCGCTGGACTGGGGGCGATTTGGGAAGGCTAAGAACACACACAGTACTACCCCCATCTGTGTCACCACCAGGTTTACAACAATATATATATATATATTTATATATATTATTACGAAGGCAGTTTGTGTGGCAACACAAATTCAAAATCGGCCCCCGAAGTGGTCCACCCAGGCAGGTAAAAAGGCACGTATCAATATTTTCAGAAAGAACATCAATATTAAATTCTATCAAAGACAAATGACAGAGAAGAATGGAGAAAGAAGGTTGAAAGATCTTGTGTAGTGCCACCAGCGGTCCAGCAGACCAAAGGATATGTGAATGTGAAATGCAATGCTAACCTGGTCTAACTGATGTCTTATAATGAATATAAGTGTTTTGTAAAGGGTCAATCTCGTATTCAAATCCTCAAGAAAAAAAAACATTTCCGTACAAAAAAAATTCCTTTAGTTAAGTGTTCTACAGTTCTATGACTGCAATGCAGTTCACGCGATAATATGAAAAACTACTTATTAATTGTTGTTTTAAATATGTCCAAATTATATGCATACTAAATAGATTTTTTCTTTCAAAAAGTTTTTTAAAAATTTTTGTAAATATAGTAGTTAGCATGACAGAACTTATTTAACTTAGCAATACAAATTAAAAATTTAAAATATTTCGGCATTAACGGTCCACTGCATCAGTGGATTAAAGATTTTCTGATAGGGAGAGAACAAACTGTAATAATAAATGGCTCTAAATCAACACCAATAACAGTAAACTCAGGTGTACCTCAAGGAACAGTCTTGGGTCCACTACTATTTTTAATTTACATAAATGATTTACCAAATTGCATTAGTTCAGGAACAAAAGTCAGATTATTTGCAGACGATTGCATAATATATAGAACAATAAAAACAAAACAAGACACAGATATTTTACAAAGAGAATTAGATGAATTACAGAAATGGGAATCAAATTGGAGCATGTCTTTCCACCCAGAAAAATGTCAGTTGTTAAGAGTAACAAAAAAAATTTAACAAATTAATTCCACTTATCTTATTCATGGCAAACCAGTAACACAGACTAAAAACTCAAAATACCTAGGTGTTATAATAAATGAAAAACTGTCATGGAATCCACATATTGATGAAACTATAAAAAAATCCAACAAAGCATTAGGGTTTATTAAAAGAAATTTCTATAAATCAAATAAGAACATAAAACTAAAATGTTATTTAACCTTGGTTAGGCCAATAATAGAATATGCATCCACCGTGTGGGACCCCTCAACTCAAGAAAACATTAAGAAACTGGAACAAACACAAAATAGAGCAGTGAGATTCATAACAAACGAATATTCACATTTGACTAGGGTAACACCATTAGTAAAATCACTAAATTTAGAAAGCCTTCAGGACAGAAGACTCAAAAGTAAAGTAGCAATTATACATAAAACACTGAACCATAATCTTTAAATACAAAAACAAAATTTAATAAAATACTCTGAAAGACACAAAAATAAAGGCACATTCCTCGTCCCATATGCTAGGACAAATTTGTACAAATACTCCTTCTTCCCTAGTGCTATTAGAGCATGGAATGGGTTGCCTGAGCTAGCCAGAAAAACCAGTGACTTGGCAGAATTTAAGTCATTGGTTAATATGCATGACTAAATGCATGACTCGTAGGACGTAATCATCTTCTTTTTTGAAGTAACGTCTGTATTATATAAGATAAGATAAATGTAAAAAAAAATAATTGACAAACAAAATCTTAAACCATTTGCACAAATGTCTTATACATATGGCATTATAGCCTTCTCCCCTCCCTTGTTTGTTACTATTAATAGTGAATAGTTGTAAAAGTGGTGTGTTTTACG
>JAZGLO010000662.1:0-47165 GCA_036873155.1 Biomphalaria sudanica
AGGGGGAATTGTGTGAAATTTATTTTATTGCGATGGTAATTTAACAAAGGTGTGCGTCCTGTCCTTAGTTGGAAGATTGTAGATTGCTCTTTGCGGTGGAGGAAGTTATTACTGTACAGTTTGTTAGGCATGTTCATTTCTTTGTACATGGCTCTGCCTGTGTTTCCTGTTGCCCATTGGTTGACCAACTGCTCTTTGTGGTTGTTAATTAACATTGACCTTAGGGTGAGGTAGTTAACAGGTCTATCTGGTTGTTCCATAGATAATCCTGCATTTGAAAGCTTATCTGCCCTTTCATTTCCCATGATGCCAATGTGTCTAGGGATCCACTGTAATGTGATGTTGATGTTAAGTTTTGTCATCATCTGGTGTATTATCACTATTAGTGTTGTTAACTCTCTTGGGCTTTTTGATTTGCTGCTGTTAAGTGCTTGAACAGTGGATTGGGAGTCTGTAAAGACTACAATATCTGATGGTGATGGTATCCTTTCATATAATAATGCCAGGACACTAGAGTTGGGAAAGAATTAAGTTTTTTTTTATGTTCTGTTTACAGGTTTGGAGAGAGCATCTTTTGACAACCGCTCTGTGACATTTGAGGACCACGTAAAACATGAACACAACATGTGGCATTACCTTTACTTTATTGTCCTTGTCAAAGTAAAGGATCCAACAGAATTTACAGGACCAGAGAGTTATGTTGATGCCATGATTAAGGTAAGATCAAGCAAAGCTAAAGAGACCTTGCCTAACAACATCTCCATACTTCTGTCTAAAAGTCTGGCACAAAAAAAGTTTCTGGAACTTAAATTAAATATATTGTGAAACTTTAAATACAAAGGTTCACCCTAAAGCTATTGTCCCAAATCCATTAACCAGTGACATTTCCTACCAGCTCCAGTTGTAAAGCAACATTTTAATACCTCCTGTTGTTCCTTAGATAATCTCTTTATTTTTATTTTCCTTGGATAATCTCTTTATTTTTATTTTCCTTGGATAATCTCTTTATTTTTATTTTCCTTGGATAATCTCTTTATTTTCTTTCTCTTGTGGGTTCCACTTCAATGTGATACAGACTTTTTTTTTTATTGTTGTTTTTTTTTACTTTTATATAACTCTACCCCATGTCATTGTTTTCATATTGTTTTTCTATCCCATCAGGAACGTAACCTTGAATGGTTTCCTCGTATGCGTGCTATGTCCCTAGCTGCAGAGGACAGTGAAGGAGAGCAGAATGAAATCCGAAGCCTTCAGGCCCAGCTTGACCTGACCACTAGGCTGGTTCAGAAACTTTCGGGACAGCTAACAGAATTGAAAGAACAGGTGGGTTTTAGTTTTTAAAAAATTATATATATTAAGGTTTATTGCATGTTTTAAGTGTATGTGCATATATTGATTGGGTATCACAATTTTTACAAGCTGTTGGAATAAAGTTGTATTTTTGGACCAGAGGTCATTGTGATCTAACATTAGCTTATAAAACTTGGGTGTTTTATTTGTAAATTGATGCATGATAAGCTACTTGTTAAATTTTCATACTTTGTTTATTATGCTGACCAATTATGGTGTAAATGATCATTTTTGTTGTATAGTTAATTATATGAACAAGTGTCCTGAACTGAAATCAGGAGTTGATTTTTTATTTTAGAATTATAGTTTGGCTTAGAATTTATAAATCTGAGAAGTTAAGTGTTTAGTTTTAGTATTTATTTCTTATTACAGTGTATCTCAATATAAAGAAGTGCTTATTACAATTTTCTGATGATTTAGTGAAACATTTTTTTTAATGTATTTGCCCTCACCATTACAAGATTCTTAAAATTGTATTCAAAAGTAGCCTAAATTTTGTTTGTTCCTTTCTACTTTAGATGACTGAACAGAGAAAGCAAAAGCAACGTTATGGTCTCCTGCAGAACAGTCCAATGCCGATTCCTGCCCAATTCTAGATCTTATCTACCAAATGAGAACAAACAAATGCTTTTTTTTTTTTATCTTTATTGCTTTCAAAGTCATGTCATATTAGTGTTTGTTTCTGCAAATTCATTTTTTTTTACTTTAACTATAGATCTTGTTTTGTGAGAACAAATCGGTTGTAGTCTTTTTTCTTTTTTACACCGTTCATAGATAAATATTTATTCTTTTTAGTCATTAATAGATTGCTATTTTTTTGTGTGTGTATTATTGTATATTGTGATTTTATCAGCTATTTTTATATTAAATGCATAATGATTTTGTTTTATTGAACAGACTTATTCAATTCAGATTTACACATTGTATTTTATTATAAGTTTCAATATGCCTTACTCTCAATTTATTTTTATATATATTAACATGCAGTAGCATTGCTTTTGTTTGTACTTTCTATTGTTGGGTGAAAAGTAGTGATACATTTTATGTCATGACAACTTTGGTTTGTGTGTATATATCCTTTTCCATTTCTTTTTGTCTTAAGACAGACACAATTTATGTAACCAAGTGGTACATATCTACTGGTGTGTAATTTATACTTAAGCATTTAAAATTCAAACTTTGAAATTATGTAACATTTTATTTTGAATTAATTTTTTTTTTAAATGTGAATAGGTAATAAAAATATATATTTATCTTCATTGTAGAATAAATATAATGATACTTTTTATTTTTTATCTGTTCAGCAGTCTGAGATGACTTATCCTAATTTTTTATTTAAAATTATTTACTAAAAGACAAAATGTTAAATGTTTATAATTTGACAAAGGTTACAAAGTAGGTGACATCACCCTCCTTTTATAAAAGACTATAAAATGAAGTAAAAATGAAAAAAAAAAAAAATTTTACAAATGACAAACATAGTGAAAAGATAAAAGTAATCTATCATTAGTTTCAAAAAATATTTTTTTCACATATGAAATTTTTTAAAAGCCAGAATAATTTATTCTTAAGTGTAAAACAGTACAGCTTCAAACAGTTTATGAAAGTTTAGATACTGGTATAACCCATTTTAGTTTGTATTGAAGTTGAAGTGAACATATAGTCACTTACCAACATACTGCTACATCTGGCTAATTTTGGCTATTCTATGGATAGTACATTGGCATTCAGTTTTGAATAATATAGACTCAGTTATATACAACAGAATATTGTATAAACTGGACATTCTTTAAAAAGAAAAGAGCAACTAAAGGTACAACTGAAAGAGAGCTTAAAATTTTAGACAGCCCCTCTGTCAATGTCACCCCAGCTGACTTTCAAGTTGACAAGACATTCTACCATAGGATTGAACAAGTGACTAAAAAGCACCAATTATAAATTTGAAAACATTTTTATTTGCACAAAATATATGTGACTATACATGTACATACTGCATGAGACAACATGTTTTAATGTTCTTTTTTCTCCATACAGTGAAATATTTGAAAATCTTTTATTTCAGAACCTTTGATATATTTAGTTCAGGTTTTCTTTACAGAATAGCTATGCTCCTGTTTAAAACATATGTTTCATTGAACAATATTGTTTTAATTATGATGTTGGCAAACTTCTTGACATGAGACATTTTTGTAATCAAATAAATGTTCAATCAGCCAGAACTAACATTCCACTTGTTCCCTATGCAAGATTTACTCAACATGCATAACTGAAAGTATATTACAGCCTTGAATGGCCGAGTTTTTTTCAGAAACTCAACTGAAAGTGATTGTATTTATTGGAAGTGGAGTGAAAGGGAATATATAACATTTAAAGGTGTCACTGTAATGAAGATTCCTTCTCAGTTTTAAGCTGTAATGATTTATTTCATACTAACATGGCAGAATTTTTTAGAAATTAATTTATTCACTATATCAAGGAGATAACTTTATTTTTAATGAATCTAATTACACAGCATTAGTTGTTTTTTTTTTCGTTACCTAATCAATACACATGTCCACTTGTCATAGATAAATGTCAAAGATTTGTATATTCATTTCAAGTTGTATTATAAAAATATTCTTTTAAAAGTTTGTTCTCTAAAGAATAATGTTGAACTATTTTTTTTTTATCATTTACTTTTTTTTAAACTTTCATTTATGAATATGATAGATCACTGATTCATATTGTTTCAACAAAAGTGCTAGAAAAATTATTAGGTGTCCAAGATTGTGATTCAACGAAGCAACCTAACGCTGATGAATCACATGGCCCAACACAAATTGATTAGATGGACTTCCCATTACTTTAGTACAACTATCCCAATTGGAAAATTCTTAAACTAGCTGAAGAGTTGGATTACCCATGATCACTTAGATGGCAAAGTGCTAGCAAGACTTGCTGGCAGTAGGTGTTAAATCTTCAATTTGAGAAGATATACTGCTGGTTGCTCAATGAACTAATGGCGCCTAACAGACTAACTTGTTCAACTTTTCAGTGTTTCAGTTGTGCTTTTCAACCAAGACAAGACTGGCATTATAACTATTTATTAATCATTTGTTTTCTGTTGTTTTGTTTTTTTCTTTCGTACATTTGGAAAGAAAAACAGAAGTAACATTGAAATTTTGTTGTCCTAATATATTTTGCTATGAATATTTCTTTATTGTCTTTTGCTAGTGAGTTCAGCAGCATGGTTAGCCAAAGATATATCTGCTTTTTTGTTAATGTGCCCTTGTTACCATGTTTGCACCTACCTGGCATAATCAAAATATCTGTATTTGTACAATTCTCTAAACTGCCATTGATGTAGTAATGCAATAAACATATTGTGAAATGCTAGTAACCTTTTTTTTTTTTTTAAACAAAACTTCTATCAACTCGCTTTGTCTTTCTGGTAAAAAGTTTGTGCACATTATTTCTTCTACAGCTAATTGTCAGGGTTGTGTTAAGGCCTTAGCTCGTTTACCCGGGCCCCTGACATTCAACAGACACCTTCGTGCTTACAAATAAATAAGTGATTCACTGTTGAAAATGTAATTGTTTAATGATATAAATATAAGTTATGATGACAACTGATGGAGTAATGACATTGCATTTGAAACATTCTAATATTGTGGATATATTAATTAAACAGTAATTCTACACCTTGCTGTCCGACAACGTGACTCATAAATGCTCGCAATCACACCAAAACACACTGCTGAATCTAGTATTTAGTGTAGAACTCCAATCCCATACTAACTCCCTGTAGAGACATAAAGACAAACTAAAAGAACCAGTCTAGTATACTATGGCATCGAAAACAACTGCGAAATGCAGTCATGCCTTAGATACTCACCCTAAACAGAGGAACACAGAAGAATCTCAAAGAAAACGTTTCACCAGCATTATAACAAAAACACTCCATCAGCTTACAAGCAAGGCAACAAAAGAAAGTGCGTTCAAAAATTGTGCACTTAATACACATATTGGTGCTAGAATGCCATAACCTACGCACCTACCTTCCCCCTCCCCCAAAACTGGTTCTTACAAAGTATGGACCAGTTTCCGTACCTCAAACTGAAATAAAAGTAAGAAGATATCATGGCAACTACAAGGTAAGCACATCCAACTAGAAAAATTCATCTGCATTAACATCACTCTTCTAAACATAACAACTTAGAAGAAAAATTACCAATGACACTTTTTACCAAAGTATTCACAAGACACTGAACTATTCACAAAATCACAATCTACCAACCAATCAAATTTAAAATGCATAATCAACAAATTAATGCCAATAATAGGCCTACTAAATGTAACATAATATCATCTTACATAAAGTGCAAACATTTTCAAACACTAATGTATACATTAGAACATTAAAATGCATACCACATGTATTTTAAAAAAATACATTAGTATGTAGCTGCGTATTTGAAAGCCTATAGCAATCTTGAACACATATCAGCAAGCAGATTGTCCTCCCCTTTGACATGAACAACCTCAAAGGAATAATCCTGCAACATCAGTGCCCATCTTGTAATACGTGCATTGGTACAGTTAGTGCTCCTAAGGTAAGATAAAGCCTTGTGGTCAGTCTGGAGATGAAATTTTTTTTCCGGTCAGATACCTGTCCAATTTTTTTTATTGCATATACAATGGCCAATCCTTCCCGTTCAATGATAAAATACTTCTGCTCCCGAGGCAACAACTTACGTCTCACAAATTGTATAGGATGCAACCTACCATTCCCACACTGGCTAAGAATGCCAGAGATCTCCCTTTGTCTGATGCATCCGTCTAGAGAAAGAAAGCTAGAGAAGGATCAGGCAAACGAAGAATACTTACACAGACAAGCCTGTACTCTCTTCAATGCCTCCACACACTCACAGCTCCAGTCTACTCTCATGGATACTTACACAGACAAGCCTGTACTCTCTTCAATGTCTCCGCACACTCACAGCTCCAGTCTACACTCATGCATACTTACACAGACAGGCCTGTACTCTCTTCAATGTCTCCGCACACTCACAGCTCCAGTCTACTCTCATGGATACTTACACAGACAAGCATCTACTCTCTTCAATGTCTCCGCACACTCACAGCTCCAGTCTACTCTCATGGATACTTACACAGACAAGCCTGTACTCTCTTCAATGTCTGCGCACACTCACAGCTCCAGTCTACTCTCATGGATACTTACACAGACAAGCCTGCACTCTCTTCAATGTCTCCGCACACTCACAGCTCCAGTCTACTCTCATACTTACACAGACAAGCCTGCACTCTCTTCAATGTCTCCACACACTCACAGCTCCAGTCTACTCTCATGGATACTTACACAGACAAGCCTGCACTCTCTTCAATGTCTCCGCAAACTCACAGCTCCAGTCTACTCTCAAGGATACTTACACAGACAAGCCTGCACTCTCTTCAATGTCTCCGCACACTCACAGCTCCAGTCTACTCTCATGGATACTTACACAGAAAGGCCTGTACTCTCTTCAATGTCTCCGCACACTCACAGCTCCAGTCTACTCTCATGGATACTTACACAGACAAGCATGTACTCTCTTCAATGTCTCCGCACACTCACAGCTCCAGTCTACACTCATGGGTACTTACACAGACAGGCCTGTACTCTCTTCAATGTCTCCGCACACTCACAGCTCTAGTCTAATCTCATGGATACTTACACAGACAAGCATGTACTCTCTTCAATGTCTCCAGACACTCACAGCTCCAGTCTACACTCATGGATACTTACACAGACAAGCCTGTACTCTCTTCAATGCCTCCACAAACTCACAGCTCCAGTCTACTCTCATGGATACTTACACAGACAAGCCTGTACTCTCTTTAATGTCTCCGCACACTCACAGCTCCAGTCTACTCTCATGGATACTTACACAGACAAGCCTGTACTCTCTTCAATGTCTGCGCACACTCACAGCTCCAGTCTACTCTCATGGATACTTACACAGACAGGCCTGTACTCTCTTCAATGTCTCCACACATTCACAGCTCCAGTCTACTCTCATGGATACTTACACAGACAAGCCTGTACTCTCTTCAATGTCTCCGCACACTCACAGCTCCAGTCTACTCTCATGGATACTTACACAGACAAGCATCTACTCTCTTCAATGTCTCCGCACACTCACAGCTCCAGTCTACTCTCATGGATACTTACACAGACAAGCCTGTACTCTCTTCAATGTCTCCGCACACTCACAGCTCCAGTCTACTCTCATGGATACTTACACAGACAGGCCTGTACTCTCTTCAATGTCTCCACACACTCACAGCTCCAGTCTACTATCATGGATACTTACACAGACAAGCCTGTACTCTCTTCAATGTCTCCGCACACTCACAGCTCCAGTCTACTCTCATGGATACTTACACAGACAAGCATCTACTCTCTTCAATGTCTCCGCACACTCACAGCTCCAGTCTACTCTCATGGATACTTACACAGACAAGCCTGTACTCTCTTCAATGTCTGCGCACACTCACAGCTCCAGTCTACTCTCATGGATACTTACACAGACAAGCCTGCACCCTCTTCAATGTCTCCGCACACTCACAGCTCCAGTCTACTCTCATAATTACACAGACAAGCCTACACTCTCTTCAATGTCTCCACACACTCACAGCTCCAGTCTACTCTCATGGATACTTACACAGACAAGCCTGCACTCTCTTCAATGTCTCCGCACACTCACAGCTCCAGTCTACTCTCATGGATACTTACACAGACAAGCCTGCACTCTCTTCAATGTCTCCGCACACTCACAGCTCCAGTCTACTGTCATGGATACTTACACAGACAAGCATCTACTCTCTTCAATGTCTCCGCACACTCACAGCTCCAGTCTACTCTCATGGATACTTACACAGACAAGCCTGTACTCTCTTCAATGTCTGCGCACACTCACAGCTCCAGTCTACTCTCATGGATACTTACACAGACAAGCCTGCACTCTCTTCAATGTCTCCGCACACTCACAGCTCCAGTCTACTCTCATACTTACACAGACAAGCCTGCACTCTCTTCAATGTCTCCACACACTCACAGCTCCAGTCTACACTCATAGATACTTACACAGACAAGCCTGTACTCTCTTCAATGTCTCCACAAACTCACAGCTCCAGTCTACTCTCATGGATACTTACACAGACAAGCCTGTACTCTCTTCAATGTCTGCGCACACTCACAGCTCCAGTCTACTCTCATGGATACATACACAGACAGGCCTGTACTCTCTTCAATGTCTCCACACATTCACAGCTATAGTCTACTCTCATGGATACTTACACAGACAAGCCTGTACTCTCTTCAATGTCTCCGCACACTCACAGCTCCAGTCTACTCTCATGGATACTTACACAGACAAGCATCTACTCTCTTCAATGTCTCCGCACACTCACAGCTCCAGTCTACTCTCATGGATACTTACACAGACAAGCCTGTACTCTCTTCAATGTCTGCGCACACTCACAGCTCCAGTCTAATCTCATGGATACTTACACAGACAGGCCTGTACTCTCTTCAATGTCTCCGCACACTCACAGCTCCAGTCTACTCTCATGGATACTTACACAGACAAGCATCTACTCTCTTCAATGTCTCCGCACACTCACAGCTCCAGTCTACTCTCATGGATACTTACACAGACAAGCCTGTACTCTCTTCAATGTCTGCGCACACTCACAGCTCCAGTCTACTCTCATGGATACTTACACAGACAAGCCTGCACCCTCTTCAATGTCTCCGCACACTCACAGCTCCAGTCTACTCTCATAATTACACAGACAAGCCTACACTCTCTTCAATGTCTCCACACACTCACAGCTCCAGTCTACTCTCATGGATAATTACACAGACAAGCCTGCACTCTCTTCAATGTCTCCGCACACTCACAGCTCCAGTCTACTCTCATGGATACTTACACAGACAAGCCTGCACTCTCTTCAATGTCTCCGCACACTCACAGCTCCAGTCTACTCTCATGGATACTTACACAGACAAGCATCTACTCTCTTCAATGTCTCCGCACACTCACAGCTCCAGTCTACTCTCATGGATACTTACACAGACAAGCCTGTACTCTCTTCAATGTCTCCGCACACTCACAGCTCCAGTCTACTCTCATGGATACTTACACAGACAAGCCTGTACTCTCTTCAATGTCTCCGCACACTCACAGCTCCAGTCTACTCTCATGGATACTTACACAGACAAGCCTGCACTCTCTTCAATGTCTCCGCACACTCACAGCTCCAGTCTACTCTCATGGATACTTACACAGACAAGCCTGCACTCTCTTCAATGTCTTCGCAAACTCACAGCTCCAGTCTACTCTCAAGGATACATACACAGACAAGCCTGTACTCTCTTCAATGCCTCCACAAACTCACAGCTCCAGTCTACTCTCATGGATACTTACACAGACAAGCCTGTACTCTCTTTAATGTCTCCGCACACTCACAGCTCCAGTCTACTCTCATGGATACTTACACAGACAAGCCTGTACTCTCTTCAATGTCTGCGCACACTCACAGCTCCAGTCTACTCTCATGGATACTTACACAGACAGGCCTGTACTCTCTTCAATGTCTCCACACATTCACAGCTCCAGTCTACTCTCATGGATACTTACACAGACAAGCCTGTACTCTCTTCAATGTCTCCACACACTCACAGCTCCAGTCTACTCTCATGGATACTTACACAGACAAGCATGTACTCTCTTCAATGTCTCCGCACACTCACAGCTCCAGTCTACTCTCATGGATACTTACACAGACAAGCCTGTACTCTCTTCAATGTCTCCGCACACTCACAGCTCCAGTCTACTCTCATGGATACTTACACAGACAGGCCTGTACTCTCTTCAATGTCTCCACACACTCACAGCTCCAGTCTACACTCATGGATACTTACACAGACAAGCCTGTACTCTCTTCAATGTCTCCGCACACTCACAGCTCCAGTCTACTCTCATGGATACTTACACAGACAAGCATCTACTCTCTTCAATGTCTCCGCACACTCACAGCTCCAGTCTACTCTCATGGATACTTACACAGACAAGCCTGTACTCTCTTCAATGTCTGCGCACACTCACAGCTCCAGTCTACTCTCATGGATACTTACACAGACAAGCCTGCACCCTCTTCAATGTCTCCGCACACTCACAGCTCCAGTCTACTCTCATAATTACACAGACAAGCCTACACTCTCTTCAATGTCTCCACACACTCACAGCTCCAGTCTACTCTCATGGATACTTACACAGACAAGCCTGCACTCTTTTCAAAGTCTCCGCACACTCACAGCTCCAGTCTACTCTCATGGATACTTACACAGACAAGCCTGCACTCTCTTCAATGTCTCCGCACACTCACAGCTCCAGTCTACTCTCATGGATACTTACACAGACAAGCATCTACTCTCTTCAATGTCTCCGCACACTCACAGCTCCAGTCTACACTCATGGGTACTTACACAGACAGGCCTGTACACTCTTCAATGTCTCCGCACACTCACAGCTCTAGTCTACTCTCATGGATACTTACACAGACAAGCATGTACTCTCTTCAATGTCTCCAGACACTCACAGCTCCAGTCTACACTCATGGATACTTACACAGACAAGCCTGTACTCTCTTCAATGTCTCCGCACACTCACAGCTCCAGTCTACTGTCATGGATACTTACACAGACAAGCCTGTACTCTCTTCAATGTCTCCGCACACTCACAGCTCCAGTCTACTCTCATGGATACTTACACAGACAGGCCTGTACTCTCTTCAATGTCTCCGCACACTCACAGCTCCAGTCTACTCTCATGGATACTTACACAGACAGGCCTGTACTCTCTTCAATGTCTCCACACATTCACAGCTCCAGTCTACTCTCATGGATACTTACACAGACAAGCCTGTACTCTCTTCAATGTCTCCGCACACTAACAGCTCCAGTCTACTCTCATGGATACTTACACAGACAAGCCTGCACTCTCTTCAATGTCTCCGCACACTCACAGCTCCAGTCTACTCTCATGGATACTTACACAGACAAGCCTGTACTCTCTTCAATGTCTGCGCACACTCACAGCTCCAGTCTACTCTCATGGATACTTACACAGACAAGCCTGCACTCTCTTCAATGTCTCCGCACACTCACAGCTCCAGTCTACTCTCATACTTACACAGACAAGCCTGCACTCTCTTCAATGTCTCCGCACACTCACAGCTCCAGTCTACACTCATGGGTACTTACACCGACAGGCCTCTACTCTCTTCAATGTCTCCGCACACTCACAGCTCGTCTACTCTCATGGATACTTACACAGACAAGCATGTACTCTCTTCAATGTCTCCAGACACTCACAGCTCCAGTCTACTCTCATGGATACTTACACAGACAAGCATTTACTCTCTTCAATGTCTCCGCACACTCACAGCTCCAGTCTACTCTCATGGATACTTACACAGACAAGCATCTACTCTCTTCAATGTCTCCGCACACTCACAGCTCCAGTCTACTCTCATGGATACTTACACAGACAAGCCTGCACTCTCTTCAATGTCTCCGCACACTCACAGCTCCAGTCTACTCTCATGGATACTTACACAGACAAGCCTGCACTCTCTTCAATGTCTCCAGACACTCACAGCTCCAGTCTACTCTCATGGATACTTACACAGACAAGCCTGCACTCTCTTCAATGTCTCCGCACACTCACAGCTCCAGTCTACTCTCATGGAGACTTTCACAGACAAGCCTGCACTCTCTTTAATGTCTCCGCACACTCACAGCTCAGTCTACACTCATGGATACTTACACAGACAGGCCTGTACTCTCTTCAATGTCTCCACACACTCACAGCTCCAGTATACTCTCATGGATACTTACACAGACAAGCCTGTACTCTCTTTAATGTCTCCACACACTCACAGCTCAGTCTACTCTCATGGATACTTACACAGACAGGCCTGTACTCTCTTCAATGTCTCCGCACACTCACAGCTCCAGTCTACTCTCATGGATACTTACACAGACAGGCCTGTACTCTCTTCAATGCCTCCGCACACTCACAGCTCAGTCTACTCTCATGGATACTTACACAGACAGGCCTGTACTCTCTTCAATGTCTCCACACACTCACAGCTCAGTCTACTCTCATGGATACTTACACAGACAAGCATGTACTCTCTTCAATGTCTCCGCACACTCACAGCTCCAGTCTACTCTCATGGATACTTACACAGACAAGCATGTACTCTCTTCAATGTCTCCGCACACTCACAGCTCCAGTCTACTCTCATGGATACTTACACAGACAAGCATGTACTCTCTTCAATGTCTCCGCACACTCACAGCTCCAGTCTACTCTCATGGATACTTACACAGACAAGCATGTACTCTCTTCAATGTCTCCGCACACTCACAGCTCCAGTCTACTCTCATGAATACTTACACAGACAAGCATGTACTCTCTTCAATGTTTCCGCACACTCACAGCTCCAGTCTACTCTCATGGATACTTACACAGACAGGCCTGTACTCTCTTCAATGCCTCCGCACACTCACAGCTCCGGTCTACTCTCATGGATACTTACACAGACAGGCCTGTACTCTCTTCAATGTCTCCACACACTCACAGCTCAGTCTACTCTCATGGATACTTACACAGACAAGCATGTACTCTCTTCAATGTCTCCGCACACTCACAGCTCCAGTCTACTCTCATGGATACTTACACAGACAAGCATGTACTCTCTTCAATGTCTCCGCACACTCACAGCTCCAGTCTACTCTCATGGATACTTACACAGACAAGCATGTACTCTCTTCAATGTCTCCGCACACTCACAGCTCCAGTCTACTCTCATGGATACTTACACAGACAGGCCTGTACTCTCTTCAATGTCTCCGCACACTCACAGCTCCAGTCTACTCTCATGGATACTTACACAGACAGGCCTGTACTCTCTTCAATGTCTCCACAGACTCACAGCTCCAGTCTACTCTCATGGATACTTACACAGACAGGCCTGTACTCTCTTCAATGTCTCCACACACTCACAGCTCCAGTCTACTCTCATGGATACTTACACAGACAAGCCTGCACTCTCTTCAATGTCTCCGCACACTCACAGCTCCAGTCTACTCTCATGGATACTTTTACAGACAGGCCTGTACTCTCTTCAATGTCTCCGCACACTCACAGCTCCAGTCTACTCTCATGGATACTTACACAGACAGGCCTGTACTCTCTTCAATGTCTTCACACACTCACAGCTCCAGTCTACTCTCATGGATACTTACACAGACAAGCCTGCACTCTCTTCAATGTCTCCGCATACTCACAGCTCCAGTCTACTCTCATGGATACTTACACAGACAGGCCTGTACTCTCTTCAATGTCTTCACACACTCACAGCTCCAGTCTACACTCATGGATACTTACACAGACAGGCCTGTACTCTCTTCAATGTCTTCACACACTCACAGCTCCAGTCTACTCTCATACTTACACAGAGAAGCCTGCACTCTCTTCAATGTCTCCACACACTCACAGCTCCAGTCTACTCTCATGGATACTTACACAGACAAGCCTGCACTCTCTTCAATGTCTCAGCACACTCACAGCTCCAGTCTACTCTCAAGGATACTTACACAGACAAGCCTGCACTCTCTTCAATGTCTCCGCACACTCACAGCTCCAGTCTACTATCATGGATACTTACACAGACAAGCATCTACTCTCTTCAATGTCTCCGCACACTCACAGCTCCAGTCTACACTCATGGGTACTTACACAGACAGGCCTGTACACTCTTCAATGTCTCCGCACACTCACAGCTCTAGTCTACTCTCATGGATACTTACACAGACAAGCATGTACTCTCTTCAATGTCTCCAGACACTCACAGCTCCAGTCTACACTCATGGATACTTACACAGACAAGCCTGTACTCTCTTCAATGTCTCCGCACACTCACAGCTCCAGTCTACTGTCATGGATACTTACACAGACAAGCCTGTACTCTCTTCAATGTCTCCGCACACTCACAGCTCCAGTCTACTCTCATGGATACTTACACAGACAGGCCTGTACTCTCTTCAATGTCTCCGCACACTCACAGCTCCAGTCTACTCTCATGGATACTTACACAGACAGGCCTGTACTCTCTTCAATGCCTCCGCACACTCACAGCTCCAGTCTACTCTCATGGATACTTACACAGACAAGCCTGTACTCTCTTCAATGTCTCCGCACACTAACAGCTCCAGTCTACTCTCATGGATACTTACACAGACAAGCCTGCACTCTCTTCAATGTCTCCGCACACTCACAGCTCCAGTCTACTCTCATGGATACTTACACAGACAAGCCTGTACTCTCTTCAATGTCTGCGCACACTCACAGCTCCAGTCTACTCTCATGGATACTTACACAGACAAGCCTGCACTCTCTTCAATGTCTCCGCACACTCACAGCTCCAGTCTACACTCATGGGTACTTACACCGACAGGCCTCTACTCTCTTCAATGTCTCCGCACACTCACAGCTCGTCTACTCTCATGGATACTTACACAGACAAGCATGTACTCTCTTCAATGTCTCCGCACACTCACAGCTCCAGTCTACTCTCATGGATACTTACACAGACAAGCATCTACTCTCTTCAATGTCTCCGCACACTCACAGCTCCAGTCTACTCTCATGGATACTTACACAGACAAGCCTGCACTCTCTTCAATGTCTCCGCACACTCACAGCTCCAGTCTACTATCATGGATACTTACACAGACAAGCCTGCACTCTCTTCAATGTCTCCAGACACTCACAGCTCCAGTCTACTCTCATGGATACTTACACAGACAAGCCTGTACTCTCTTCAATGTCTGCGCACACTCACAGCTCCAGTCTACTCTCATGGATACTTACACAGACAGGCCTGTACTCTCTTCAATGTCTCCACACACTCACAGCTCCAGTCTACTCTCATGGATACTTACACAGACAAGCCTGTACTCTCTTTAATGTCTCCACACACTCACAGCTCAGTCTACTCTCATGGATACTTACACAGACAGGCCTGTACTCTCTTCAATGTCTCCGCACACTCACAGCTCCAGTCTACTCTCATGGATACTTACACAGACAGGCCTGAACTCTCTTCAATGCCTCCGCACACTCACAGCTCAGTCTACTCTCATGGATACTTACACAGACAGGCCTGTACTCTCTTCAATGTCTCCACACACTCACAGCTCAGTCTACTCTCATGGATACTTACACAGACAAGCATGTACTCTCTTCAATGTCTCCGCACACTCACAGCTCCAGTCTACTCTCATGGATACTTACACAGACAAGCATGTACTCTCTTCAATGTCTCCGCACACTCACAGCTCCAGTCTACTCTCATGGATACTTACACAGACAAGCATGTACTCTCTTCAATGTCTCCGCACACTCACAGCTCCAGTCCACTCTCATGGATACTTACACAGACAAGCATGTACTCTCTTCAATGTCTCCGCACACTCACAGCTACAGTCTACTCTCATGGATACTTACACAGACAAGCATGTACTCTCTTCAATGTTTCCGCACACTCACAGCTCCAGTCTACTCTCATGGATACTTACACAGACAGGCCTGTACTCTCTTCAATGCCTCCGCACACTCACAGCTCCAGTCTACTCTCATGGATACTTACACAGACAGGCCTGTACTCTCTTCAATGTCTCCACACACTCACAGCTCAGTCTACTCTCATGGATACTTACACAGACAAGCATGTACTCTCTTCAATGTCTCCGCACACTCACAGCTCCAGTCTACTCTCATGGATACTTACACAGACAAGCATATACTCTCTTCAATGTCTCCGCAAACTCACAGCTCCAGTCTACTCTCATGGATACTTACACAGACAATCATGTACTCTCTTCAATGTCTCCGCACACTCACAGCTCCAGTCTACTCTCATGGATACTTACACAGACAGGCCTGTACTCTCTTCAATGTCTCCGCACACTCACATCTCCAGTCTACTCTCATGGATACTTACACAGACAGGCCTGTACTCTCTTCAATGTCTCCACAGACTCACAGCTCCAGTCTACTCTCATGGATACTTACACAGACAGGCCTGTACTCTCTTCAATGTCTCCACACACTCACAGCTCCAGTCTACTCTCATGGATACTTACACAGACAAGCCTGCACTCTCTTCAATGTCTCCGCACACTCACAGCTCCAGTCTACTCTCATGGATACTTTTACAGACAGGCCTGTACTCTCTTCAATGTCTCCGCACACTCACAGCTCCAGTCTACTCTCATGGATACTTACACAGACAGGCCTGTACTCTCTTCAATGTCTTCACACACTCACAGCTCCAGTCTACTCTCATGGATACTTACACAGACAAGCCTGCACTCTCTTCAATGTCTCCGCACACTCACAGCTCCAGTCTACTCTCATGGATACTTACACAGACAGGCCTGTACTCTCTTCAATGTCTTCACACACTCACAGCTCCAGTCTACACTCATGGATACTTACACAGACAGGCCTGTACTCTCTTCAATGTCTTCACACACTCACAGCTCCAGTCTACTCTCATACTTACACAGACAAGCCTGCACTCTCTTCAATGTCTCCACACACTCACAGCTCCAGTCTACTCTCATGGATACTTACACAGACAAGCCTGCACTCTCTTCAATGTCTCAGCACACTCACAGCTCCAGTCTACTCTCAAGGATACTTACACAGACAAGCCTGCACTCTCTTCAATGTCTCCGCACACTCACAGCTCCAGTCTACTCTCATGGATACTTACACAGACAAGCATGTACTCTCTTCAATGTCTCCGCAAACTCACAGCTCCAGTCTACTCTCATGGATACTTACACAGACAATCATGTACTCTCTTCAATGTCTCCGCACACTCACAGCTCCAGTCTACTCTCATGGATACTTACACAGACAGGCCTGTACTCTCTTCAATGTCTTCACACACTCACAGCTCCAGTCTACACTCATGGATACTTACACAGACAAGCCTGTACTCTCTTCAATGCCTCCACACACTCACAGCTCAGTCTACTCTCATGGATACTTACACAGACAAGCCTGTACTCTCTTCAATGTCTCCGCACACTCACAGCTCCAGTCTACTGTCATGGATACTTACACAGACAGGCCTCTACTCTCTTCAATGTCTCCGCACACTCACAGCTCCAGTCTACTGTCATGGATACTTACACAGACAGGCCTGTACTCTCTTCAATGTCTCCACAGACTCACAGCTCCAGTCTACTCTCATGGATACTTACACAGACAGGCCTGTACTCTCTTCAATGTCTCCACACACTCACAGCTCCAGTCTACTCTCATAGATACTTACACAGACAAGCCTGCACTCTCTTCAATGTCTCCGCACACTCACAGCTCCAGTCTACTCTCATGGATACTTTTACAGACAGGCCTGTACTCTCTTCAATGTCTCCGCACACTCACAGCTCCAGTCTACTCTCATGGATACTTTTACAGACAGGCCTGTACTCTCTTCAATGTCTCCGCACACTCACAGCTCCAGTCTACTCTCATGGATACTTACACAGACAGGCCTGTACTCTTTTCAATGTCTTCACACACTCACAGCTCCAGTCTACTCTCATGGATACTTACACAGACAAGCCTTCACTCTCTTCAATGTCTCCGCACACTCACAGCTCCAGTCTACTCTCATGGATACTTACACAGACAGGCCTGTACTCTCTTCAATGTCTCCACACACTCACAGCTCCAGTCTACTCTCATGGATACTTACACAGACAAGCCTGCACTCTCTTCAATGTCTCCGCACACTCACAGCTCCAGTCTACTCTCATGGATACTTTTACAGACAGGCCTGTACTCTCTTCAATGTCTCCGCACACTCACAGCTCCAGTCAACTCTCATGGATACTTTTACAGACAGGCCTGTACTCTCTTCAATGTCTCCGCACACTCACAGCTCCAGTCTACTCTCATGGATACTTACACAGACAGGCCTGTACTCTTTTCAATGTCTTCACACACTCACAGCTCCAGTCTACTCTCATGGATACTTACACAGACAAGCCTGCACTCTCTTCAATGTCTCCGCACACTCACAGCTCCAGTCTACTCTCATGGATACTTACACAGACAGGCCTGTACTCTCTTCAATGTCTTCACACACTCACAGCTCAGTCTACTCTCATGGATACTTACACAGACAAGCCTGTACTCTCTTCAATGTCTCCGCACACTCACAGCTCCAGTCTACTGTAATGGATACTTACACAGACAGGCCTGTACTCTCTTCAATGTCTGCGCACACTCACAGCTCCAGTCTACACTCATGGATACTTACACAGACAAGCATGTACTCTCTTCAATGTCTCCGCACACTCACAGCTCCAGTCTACACTCATGGATACTTACACAGACAAGCCTGTACTCTCTTCAATGCCTCCACACACTCACAGCTCAGTCTACTCTCATGGATACTTACACAGACAAGCCTGTACTCTCTTCAATGTCTCCGCACACTCACAGCTCCAGTCTACTGTCATGGATACTTACACAGACAGGCCTGTACTCTCTTCAATGTCTCCACAGACTCACAGCTCCAGTCTACTCTCATGGATACTTACACAGACAGGCCTGTACTCTCTTCAATGTCTCCACACACTCACAGCTCCAGTCTACTCTCATGGATACTTACACAGACAAGCCTGCACTCTCTTCAATGTCTCCGCACACTCACAGCTCCAGTCTACTCTCATGGATACTTTTACAGACAGGCCTGTACTCTCTTCAATGTCTCCGCACACTCACAGCTCCAGTCTACTCTCATGGATACTTTTACAGACAGGCCTGTACTCTCTTCAATGTCTCCGCACACTCACAGCTCCAGTCTACTCTCATGGATACTTACACAGACAGGCCTGTACTCTTTTCAATGTCTTCACACACTCACAGCTCCAGTCTACTCTCATGGATACTTACACAGACAAGCCTTCACTCTCTTCAATGTCTCCGCACACTCACAGCTCCAGTCTACTCTCATGGATACTTACACAGACAGGCCTGTACTCTCTTCAATGTCTCCACACACTCACAGCTCCAGTCTACTCTCATGGATACTTACACAGACAAGCCTGCACTCTCTTCAATGTCTCCGCACACTCACAGCTCCAGTCTACTCTCATGGATACTTTTACAGACAGGCCTGTACTCTCTTCAATGTCTCCGCACACTCACAGCTCCAGTCAACTCTCATGGATACTTTTACAGACAGGCCTGTACTCTCTTCAATGTCTCCGCACACTCACAGCTCCAGTCTACTCTCATGGATACTTACACAGACAGGCCTGTACTCTTTTCAATGTCTTCACACACTCACAGCTCCAGTCTACTCTCATGGATACTTACACAGACAAGCCTGCACTCTCTTCAATGTCTCCGCACACTCACAGCTCCAGTCTACTCTCATGGATACTTACACAGACAGGCCTGTACTCTCTTCAATGTCTTCACACACTCACAGCTCAGTCTACTCTCATGGATACTTACACAGACAAGCCTGTACTCTCTTCAATGTCTCCGCACACTCACAGCTCCAGTCTACTGTCATGGATACTTACACAGACAGGCCTGTACTCTCTTCAATGTCTGCGCACACTCACAGCTCCAGTCTACACTCATGGATACTTACACAGACAAGCATGTACTCTCTTCAATGTCTCCGCACACTTACAGCTCCAGTCTACTCTCATGGATACTTACACAGACAAGCATGTACTCTCTTCAATGTCTCCGCACACTCACAGCTCCAGTCTACTGTCATGGATACTTACACAGACAGGCCTGTACTCTCTTCAATGTCTGCGCACACTCACAGCTCCAGTCTACACTCATGGATACTTACACAGACAGGCCTGTACTCTTTTCAATGTCTTCACACACTCACAGCTCCAGTCTACTCTCATGGATACTTACACAGACAAGCCTGCACTCTCTTCAATGTCTCCGCACACTCACAGCTCCAGTCTACTCTCATGGATACTTACACAGACAGGCCTGTACTCTCTTCAATGTCTTCACACACTCACAGCTCAGTCTACTCTCATGGATACTTACACAGACAAGCCTGTACTCTCTTCAATGTCTCCGCACACTCACAGCTCCAGTCTACTGTCATGGATACTTACACAGACAGGCCTACACTCTCTTCAATGTCTGCGCACACTCACAGCTCCAGTCTACTCTCATGGATACTTACACAGACAGGACTGTACTCTCTTCAATGTCTCCGCACACTCACAGCTCCAGTCTACTCTCATGGATACTTACACAGACAAGCCTGTACTCTCTTCAATGCCTCCACACACTCACAGCTCAGTCTACTCTCATGGATACTTACACAGACAAGCCTGTACTCTCTTCAATGTCTCCGCACACTCACAGCTCCAGTCTACTGTCATGGATACTTACACAGACAGGCCTCTACTCTCTTCAATGTCTCCGCACACTCACAGCTCCAGTCTACTGTCATGGATACTTACACAGACAGGCCTGTACTCTCTTCAATGTCTCCACACACTCACAGCTCCAGTCTACTCTCATGGATACTTACACAGACAGGCCTGTACTCTCTTCAATGTCTCCACACACTCACAGCTCCAGTCTACTCTCATGGATACTTACACAGACAAGCCTGCACTCTCTTCAATGTCTCCGCACACTCACAGCTCCAGTCTACTCTCATGGATACTTTTACAGACAGGCCTGTACTCTCTTCAATGTCTCCGCACACTCACAGCTCCAGTCTACTCTCATGGATACTTTTACAGACAGGCCTGTACTCTCTTCAATGTCTCCGCACACTCACAGCTCCAGTCTACTCTCATGGATACTTACACAGACAGGCCTGTACTCTTTTCAATGTCTTCACACACTCACAGCTCCAGTCTACTCTCATGGATACTTACACAGACAAGCCTTCACTCTCTTCAATGTCTCCGCACACTCACAGCTCCAGTCTACTCTCATGGATACTTACACAGACAGGCCTGTACTCTCTTCAATGTCTCCACAAACTCACAGCTCCAGTCTACTCTCATGGATACTTACACAGACAAGCCTGCACTCTCTTCAATGTCTCCGCACACTCACAGCTCCAGTCTACTCTCATGGATACTTTTACAGACAGGCCTGTACTCTCTTCAATGTCTCCGCACACTCACAGCTCCAGTCAACTCTCATGGATACTTTTACAGACAGGCCTGTACTCTCTTCAATGTCTCCGCACACTCACAGCTCCAGTCTACTCTCATGGATACTTACACAGACAGGCCTGTACTCTTTTCAATGTCTTCACACACTCACAGCTCCAGTCTACTCTCATGGATACTTTTACAGACAGGCCTGTACTCTCTTCAATGTCTCCGCACACTCACAGCTCCAGTCTACTCTCATGGATACTTTTACAGACAGGCCTGTACTCTTTTCAATGTCTTCACACACTCACAGCTCCAGTCTACTCTCATGGATACTTACACAGACAAGCCTTCACTCTCTTCAATGTCTCCGCACACTCACAGCTCCAGTCTACTCTCATGGATACTTACACAGACAGGCCTGTACTCTCTTCAATGTCTCCACACACTCACAGCTCCAGTCTACTCTCATGGATACTTACACAGACAAGCCTGCACTCTCTTCAATGTCTTCACACACTCACAGCTCCAGTCTACTCTCATGGATACTTACACAGACAAGCCTGCACTCTCTTCAATGTCTCCGCACACTCACAGCTCCAGTCTACTCTCATGGATACTTACACAGACAGGCCTGTACTCTCTTCAATGTCTTCACACACTCACAGCTCAGTCTACTCTCATGGATACTTACACAGACAAGCCTGTACTCTCTTCAATGTCTCCGCACACTCACAGCTCCAGTCTACTGTCATGGATACTTACACAGACAGGCCTGTACTCTCTTCAATGTCTGCGCACACTCACAGCTCCAGTCTACACTCATGGATACTTACACAGACAAGCATGTACTCTCTTCAATGTCTCCGCACACTTACAGCTCCAGTCTACTCTCATGGATACTTACACAGACAAGCATGTACTCTCTTCAATGTCTCCGCACACTCACAGCTCCAGTCTACTGTCATGGATACTTACACAGACAGGCCTGTACTCTCTTCAATGTCTGCGCACACTCACAGCTCCAGTCTACACTCATGGATACTTACACAGACAGGCCTGTACTCTTTTCAATGTCTTCACACACTCACAGCTCCAGTCTACTCTCATGGATACTTACACAGACAAGCCTGCACTCTCTTCAATGTCTCCGCACACTCACAGCTCCAGTCTACTCTCATGGATACTTACACAGACAGGCCTGTACTCTCTTCAATGTCTTCACACACTCACAGCTCAGTCTACTCTCATGGATACTTACACAGACAAGCCTGTACTCTCTTCAATGTCTCCGCACACTCACAGCTCCAGTCTACTGTCATGGATACTTACACAGACAGGCCTACACTCTCTTCAATGTCTGCGCACACTCACAGCTCCAGTCTACTCTCATGGATACTTACACAGACAGGCCTGTACTCTCTTCAATGTCTCCGCACACTCACAGCTCCAGTCTACTCTCATGGATACTTACACAGACAAGCCTGTACTCTCTTCAATGCCTCCACACACTCACAGCTCAGTCTACTCTCATGGATACTTACACAGACAAGCCTGTACTCTCTTCAATGTCTCCGCACACTCACAGCTCCAGTCTACTGTCATGGATACTTACACAGACAGGCCTCTACTCTCTTCAATGTCTCCGCACACTCACAGCTCCAGTCTACTGTCATGGATACTTACACAGACAGGCCTGTACTCTCTTCAATGTCTCCACAGACTCACAGCTCCAGTCTACTCTCATGGATACTTACACAGACAGGCCTGTACTCTCTTCAATGTCTCCACACACTCACAGCTCCAGTCTACTCTCATGGATACTTACACAGACAAGCCTGCACTCTCTTCAATGTCTCCGCACACTCACAGCTCCAGTCTACTCTCATGGATACTTTTACAGACAGGCCTGTACTCTCTTCAATGTCTCCGCACACTCACAGCTCCAGTCTACTCTCATGGATACTTTTACAGACAGGCCTGTACTCTCTTCAATGTCTCCGCACACTCACAGCTCCAGTCTACTCTCATGGATACTTACACAGACAGGCCTGTACTCTTTTCAATGTCTTCACACACTCACAGCTCCAGTCTACTCTCATGGATACTTACACAGACAAGCCTTCACTCTCTTCAATGTCTCCGCACACTCACAGCTCCAGTCTACTCTCATGGATACTTACACAGACAGGCCTGTACTCTCTTCAATGTCTCCACAAACTCACAGCTCCAGTCTACTCTCATGGATACTTACACAGACAAGCCTGCACTCTCTTCAATGTCTCCGCACACTCACAGCTCCAGTCTACACTCATGGATACTTTTACAGACAGGCCTGTACTCTCTTCAATGTCTCCGCACACTCACAGCTCCAGTCAACTCTCATGGATACTTTTACAGACAGGCCTGTACTCTCTTCAATGTCTCCGCACACTCACAGCTCCAGTCTACTCTCATGGATACTTACACAGACAGGCCTGTACTCTTTTCAATGTCTTCACACACTCACAGCTCCAGTCTACTCTCATGGATACTTACACAGACAAGCCTGCACTCTCTTCAATGTCTCCGCACACTCACAGCTCCAGTCTACTCTCATGGATACTTACACAGACAGGCCTGTACTCTCTTCAATGTCTTCACACACTCACAGCTCAGTCTACTCTCATGGATACTTACACAGACAAGCCTGTACTCTCTTCAATGTCTCCGCACACTCACAGCTCCAGTCTACTGTCATGGATACTTACACAGACAGGCCTGTACTCTCTTCAATGTCTGCGCACACTCACAGCTCCAGTCTACACTCATGGATACTTACACAGACAAGCATGTACTCTCTTCAATGTCTCCGCACACTTACAGCTCCAGTCTACTCTCATGGATACTTACACAGACAAGCATGTACTCTCTTCAATGTCTCCGCACACTCACAGCTCCAGTCTACTGTCATGGATACTTACACAGACAGGCCTGTACTCTCTTCAATGTCTGCGCACACTCACAGCTCCAGTCTACACTCATGGATACTTACACAGACAAGCCTGTACTCTCTTCAATGCCTCCACACACTCACAGCTCAGTCTACTCTCATGGATACTTACACAGACAAGCCTGTACTCTCTTCAATGTCTCCGCACACTCACAGCTCCAGTCTACTGTCATGGATACTTACACAGACAGGCCTGCACTCTCTTCAATGTCTGCGCACACTCACAGCTCCAGTCTACTCTCATGGATACTTACACAGACAGGCCTGTACTCTCTTCAATGTCTCCGCACACTCACAGCTCCAGTCTACTCTCAAGGATACTTACACAGACAAGCCTGTACTCTCTTCAATGTCTCCGCACACTCACAGCTCTAGTCTAATCTCATGGATACTTACACAGACAAGCATCTACTCTCTTCAATGTCTCCGCACACTCACAGCTCCAGTCTACTCTCATGGATACTTACACAGACAAGCCTGTACTCTCTTCAATGTCTCCGCACACTCACAGCTCCAGTCTACTCTCATGGATACTTACACAGACAAGCCTGTACTCTCTTCAATGTCTGCGCACACTCACAGCTCCAGTCTACTCTCATGGATACTTACACAGACAGGCCTGCACTCTCTTCAATGTCTGCGCACACTCACAGCTCCAGTCTACTCTCATGGATACTTACACAGACAGGCCTGTACTCTCTTCAATGTCTCCGCACACTCACAGCTCCAGTCTACTCTCATGGATACTTACACAGACAAGCCTGTACTCTCTTCAATGTCTCCACACACTCACAGCTCCAGTCTACTCTCATGGATACTTACACAGACAGGCCTGTACTCTCTTCAATGTCTCCGCACACTCACAGCTCCAGTCTACTCTCATGGATTTTCCACGACGTAATACTTCCGTAAAAGGAAAAACTAAATCCGCGTGTTTTGGTATAAACCTACTGTAGTAGTTAATTAACCCAATTAAACCACGAAGTTCCTTTTTTGTAGTTGGAGTCTTAAATTCCAAAATCTTTTTCACATTACTATGATCAGGTTTGACAACTCCCTGTCCGACACTATGACCTAGAAATTTAACTAATTAATTATTTAGAAAATTAATTAGAAATTAGAAATAAAAAATTAGAAATTAATTATTTAGAAAAATAACATTATTTAATTTTCTAAAATCAATACAAGGGCGCAAAGTTCCGTCTTTCTTTTTAATTATAACAACAGGAGCTGCATAGGGCGAGCCTGTTGGCCCTATAATTCCAAATTCCAACATGCTGTCAATCTCTTGCTTCACTTTATCTCTCAAGTGGATAGTACCGCATATGGTTTTAAAGTTATAGGTTTCGTATCAACCAATTTAATTTTAAACTCTTCGACCTTGGCTCTACCAGGAACATCAGATATTATGTCTTTAAATTCACTCAAACTGTCATCAACTTGCTTCTTTTGTATAGCATTCAAATCGGGATTAATTTTGACCTGCGTCAACACATTCCCGCCACTCTTCTCTTCCGACCTAATTTCTAGCGTTGGGATTTTAGCCATTACATCTCCATTCTCCCCATCCTGCTCATCCACTTCTTCTTCCCCCACAACTGATACCATGTGAGCTGATAAAAGTTCATTTTTATCTTCAGTTTCAACGTTTGAATTGCTTACTTCCTTTACCCTACAGTGATATTTCATGACTAGGTTTATGTGATACACCTTTATCTTATTTTCTTTCTCAACCACGTCATTGAACTTTGATATTTTATTCACAACCTTATACGGGCCTTGCCAAAACACGGACAGCTTATTGTCTCTGGCATGAGGACTAAAACACAGTCACCCTCATTAATGTCTCGTCTAGACGAATATTTGTCATATTGCATCTTGAACTTCTTTTTGTTAGCATCGCTGTTAGATTTAGCAATAGTAGTCACCTCTGATAATCTTTTTTTAAGTCCAGCAAATAAGTGAACACATACTTATATTCAGTTTCTTCTTCAGCATTGACAAATACTTGCTTCAAAATAGCCAGTGGGCCCCTCATTCGTGTCCCATAGACAAACCCAAATGGCGACAACCCTTTTGTCTCATTAGGTACCTCTCGGTAGGCGAACAACGCTGCACCAACTTTCCGGTCCCAATCATGAGGACTATCCTGACACACTTTCCTTAAAAATGATTTTAAAGTAGAATTGAGCCTTTCTATCATACCATTAGAGCTGGGGGGGGTATATAGTTGAGTGCACGGGTTTAACTGAGAAAAACTCGCATACCTGTTTGTACAATTCGGACGTAAACTGAGGGCCTTGAAAACTTAATATTTCTATAGGTAGTCCTATTCTACAAAAATAGTAGTTAGCGCCTCAATTACTGTTTCTGTGTTAATATTCCTCAGAGGTAACGCTTCTGGCCATCTGGTAGCAACATCTACCACTGTCAAAATATACCTATTCTTATTTTCAGTTACCTCCAATGGCCCAATAATATCTGTTGCAACCTTATAAAATGGAGTGGTAACAATATTCATTCGGCCAAGTTCCACTCTGTCACAACGACGCGGCACTCTAGCTTTCTGGCAAACATCACACGACCTCAAACACTCTTTTATGTCTCTATCTAAACCTTGCCAGAAAAAATATTTGTAGATTTTACTTTTAGTCTTTCTTAACGATAAATGCCCCTCTAACATAATTTCATGAGCAGTTTTCAACACAATTTCTCTCTTTGCTGAAGGTACAACTAACTGTCTTTCTTCCTCACCAAACTTTCCCTTAAACACTCTGTACAATAGTCTATCAAACACTTTATATTCCACACTTCCATTCTTTTTATTATCTACACAACTGTCCACATGTCGCTCCCATAGATCTTTCAAAGACGGATCACTCAATTGTTCACGTAAAAAATCATCACTCGTACCTAAAACATCACGGCAATCTTCCAATATTCCACACTCATTTACAGGGCCACTATCATTCTCTCTATCTTTCGTTGACCTAGTTATTGCCGCGCAATCGAACTCCCGACTCACATTAATATCAACATTCCCAAGAATTAAATCTGCAACAGGATCTTTAAAACAAGCAACCGCATATTTCCCAACAATGTAATCTGACTCAATACTTACGCCAATGGGTAATCCCTGACTGTCCCATCGACAAGCTTTAATTTATAAGTACCAGGAATCATGCCTTTCTCGCCAACTAATGAACTTCTAATTCCTATAACACTCGAACCAGAATCTTTCAGAACAGACACACTTATCCCATTTACTCTTCCCTTTTCAAACTTCAGCTTACCCACAGACTTATCACGTAATGACTTATCAACATATGAAAAAGTTTCTCTCTTACATGGGGAGAAATACTCATCTCCTTTCCCTAAAGTACAATTTCCACAATTTTGAACATTTCGAGGACCATTCAGTCATCTATACCTTACTGGTGGACCTTGATCTCTATTTGTTCTACTGCTCCTGTAATTAGGAGGACGCTCCCTTGTAACATAACTTTGTCTCAAAAAACTGTTACCTCGGATTCTACGACCACTACCATCCAACTTTCTCCGATAACGCCCTATTGAAACATTTCTACTGGGTCCTTGCTGATTAGAAAACGTCGCAGATGATGTCCTAGGTCTATCATCAAAATCAGGAACAGAATTAATCACGGAAAAACGCTGAGGACATCTGCCGATTTGTGGCCACTCCTATTACAATTAAAGCAAATAACCACGTTTCCTTCAGCAACTGGATTTTTATTCATCCCAGGTTCATCACACGCTGCCGCAACATACACACTGTCTTCCTTCGCAAGCGACACACCCCCACTAGCGACCTTAAAACCTTCAATAACATCAATCATATCATCAACTGTGCCTTTCTTACTTATTATATCAGTTGCTTGTACACATCTCCAGACACATACTCAAGTATCCTATCTTTTACCAGCAACTCTTTCACTTCTTCCACAGTCTTGCCTACTTCAGCCATTTTCAACCAATTGTCCAACGCATTTCGCAGCTCGGTGACAAAACCTCTAAAATCGTTCTGGCGTGGTTTCACCCGGTGGAACCTCTTGCGGCAGGTTTCCGCGTTTATATCCGCATGTCGGAGTAACACAGCCCTCACTTCCTCATAATTTTCATTCAAAAACAGACTGTCCCGCAGCATACAGTTTCTTAGAAAGGTAGTTAGTTTATAGGACAAGAGCAATGGCCATTCCTTTCTATCGATCTTGAATCTTGTCGCGACGGCCTCAAAATGTGTTAAATATGCCATCAGGTCATCGTCTTCCTTCATTCCCTGGAAGCTCTTGTCAAGTTTATCTAAAACATTTATAGGCGCACCTCTGCCTGTGTTGCCGTCCCAGCCGCTGTTGCTGACTTTTCCTTTATTTTTTCTAGTTCCATCTCCTCCTTCCTCTTGGCATCTCTTTCTTTCCACCTCTCGTGTTCCTCACGCTTGGCCTTATCCTCACGTTCAAACTGCTCCTTCTCGCGTTCAAATCTGGGCCTTGTCTCGTTCCAACTTCTCTTACTGAGCTTTTTCATAATCTTCTTTCTGCTCAGCCATATACCTCTCTAACCTTTCACCTTCATACCCCAGAGAACGACCATCACTTATAAACTGGGCAGTAATTGTCAGCCTAGTTTCCATGGTAAATATAATGTATACTATTTGGCTGTATTTAAATTATATACAATATGGGAACAAAAAAAATTCAACTAATTGTACAAGAGGTCAACTAAAGCCTAGAGCCTGCGGTTAAATGGCAAAGAAAGAAACCTATCTGTGCAGTATCCCACGTCGGAGGAAGTGCCTCACTCAGGCCACGGCGTCGAAATATAGTTGCCACAGGACAATCCAACACAATACCAGTAGCCTCAGACTTCAGTAGTTACCAACAGCCACTTTACACTCACGTTCGCTTGCTGCCGGGAGCGAGAAGACACTCATTCGAAGGTGAAGCATAATATAGAAAACAAGAAAATACAAATGCGTTTCAATCTGGCAATACAATAGTTATAATAAATGTTATATAGTATATAGTACAGTATATACAGTGTTATATCACTTATATCACAAAGGATGTATTTATCTGCTACTTTCGATATATATCGTTGCCGATGGTACACAACTCAATATTAGTACAGTAGATTGTGATGCAATACTATGTAAACAATAATCAAGTAAATAAAAACTTATAGTGATGAATTTATGGTTCTGTGACTGGTAGTCACAGGCGGACTCAGAGCCCCCAACTGTCAGGGTTGTGTTAAGGCCTTAGCTCGTTTACCCGGGCCCCTGACATTCAACAGGCACCTTCGTGCTTACAAATAAAAAAGTGATTCACTGTTGAAAATGTAATTGTTTAATGATATAAATATAAGTTATGATGACAACTGATGGAGTAATGACATTTGAAACATTCTAATATTGTGGATTAAACAGTAATTCTACACCTTGCTGTCCGACAACGTGACACATAAATGCTCGCAATCACACCAAAACACACTGCTGAATCTAGTATTTAGTGTAGAACTCCAATCCCATACTAACTCCCTGTAGAGACATAAAGACAAACCAAAAGAACCAATCTAGTATACTATGGCATTGAAAACAACTGCAAAATGCAGTCATGCCTTAGATACTCGCCCTAAACAGAGGAACACAGAAGAATCTCAAAGAAAACGTTTCACCAGCATAATAACAAAAACACTCCATCAGCTTACAAGCAAGGCAACAAAAGAAAGTGCGTTCAAAAAGTGTGCACTTAATACACATTGGTGCTAGAATGCCATAATCTACGCACGGACACTAATCTCGGATCAAGTTCAAATTTTGCAATTATTTCTTGTACCTGACAGAACAAGAATTTAAAAAAAATAATTAGTTCTTTGAATGACAAACCAAAAACTATTTAAAATAATCAACCGATTAGTTAATTAACTATTGGTTATTAATTATTTTGTTTGGTGTAAAACAAGGGAAAGAACTCATACTTGACAGATGTGGGGGTATAAGTTGAATTAGTCCCCTTGAGGAGGCTCTAGCCCTGACGGAGTAGTTTTTTATGCGTTTAAAAAAGCGATCACGGTAACTTTACCCCATTCTTCCCGCCTCCCAACTGGACGAGACAAGTGATAGGATCGTAGCGTATTGAGAAAAATAAAAGCATGAAATTGGGCTAAACAAAAACAATTGGTAAAAATATTTCTAAGCGCACAGCTTTATTATTTCTTATCTTTAGACTAGATCTATTAGGCCTACAAATTAAATCACATGACTGATCCAAACTAATTCATACTATTATACTTAATATAAGCTTAAGCTTTTTTTTTTTTTTCTTGTCTACTAAATTACTTTGTAACATGGTGATGAAAATACCCAGTAGTTGGGGGGGGGGGTATTAAAGGCGAATGGTCACTTAAAAGAATTTTCTACATTTTATTTGGCATCTTTGTTGTAAGAACATGTGTAGTTGTTTTTTCCCCCAACAATGACCCTTTTGCAATTCTGTAGCATACATTCTCTAACCTCTCACAGTTGTGTTTTAAAATGAGGCTTATCTCAAATGGCTGGGAACCTCTCACTGTTGTGTTTTAAAATGAGGCTTATCTAGAATGGTTGGGAACCTCTCATGGTTGCAATGTGTTTTAAAATGAGGCTTATCTAGAATGGTTGGGAAGCTTTCATGGTTGTTTTAAAATGAGGCTTATCTAGGATGGCTGCCTGGTCGTGCGTCATAAGGTCTGGAGTGTAGTTCCAGGTTTTAACGCTGCCATCTTTAGGCTAGGATGCAATTATTTTCAAATCTGAAAGAACATAGACTGCAATGTAGTATACACACCTTTTTATGCTTAAAAATATTTTAGACTGCTGACAGAACAACAAGCATAAGAATCTAAAAGGCTTTGACTGAGAAAGGGGGACATCTGTTATACATTTGAAACTTAGGTATATTGTTGCTTAATAAGACCTTTCGCATTTTAATTAGGCAACATAGATTGTTTAAATGAATTTTGGGTTAAGCTAGGTAGCCTAATATTAAAATAAACAGTCAACCAGAAAATAATCCACTTTCAAAACTCTGTTATAGTGCTCCTTAAGAGAGTTAACACGAGTGAACATGTCAGAACTATTAGGAATAGCTCTTATACGAGTTATAGCTAAATGAAAATACTAAGGGTGACACTCGTTAAATCAGTGATACAATTTAGCTTTCTATTATTAGACATAACACCACAATGCGAGCTTTAGCTCTTACGTACAAAAAATATGCTCATTTTTCAAACATATCTTTTATCAAAATCTCCGTTAAAGCACTTGGCCTCAAATTGAAAAACAGTTATAGAAATGATCAAATATAAGATATTATTGCACTCATCTATACAAAAGCATTTCACGCCCTAAACACTTAAAGAGGGGTCGTGCAGTACAAGTTTGTAAATCTTCAATAATAATTTTTTATCATGATTAGTAGGGCTATATTAGGCCTAGACATGTCTGCTGTGCATCCGCGTCTTTATAACATATCAATGTCCTCGGGAAACAAACACGTTATGGGAAATGGTAAAACTCGTTTCTTGAAACAAAAGAGATTTAATGTCTCGATGATTAGTTTTGAATCAATTAAAGTCATATATGCAGTTACAGGTTCATTTCATTCATTTGCATTAGATAGGCCTACCTTTCATACAAAATATTCAAAAAAATCATAAGTCATTGCCAACTTATAAATCTAGGGGGCCTATATATAGCCTACTTGTTTCTCCAAACATTCCTAAATTGTATTTTAACAAAACAAGCAAGACAATTTCCTTTCGAAAGCAAGAAAACACCAGAGTGTAGCCTACAATACAAATGTAACATGTTGCAAATCATTTGTTTCACCCATGTTTCACCAAACTGTTGCAAGATGTGCACATTTTCGTTATTCGTTTGTATTTTGTTTACAGTTTTATAATGAGATTTAAAGATCAACGAGGTTGTGTGCAAAATTTTTAGCAACAAGTTTATAACCCATGAATCACACAATGAAGTTTAGGTCCACAAATGAGTTTCCTATTGAAATAACTTATGGTGCCTTAAAATGTGTAGCGTTCATCGATTGATTGGTGCCCCAATTGATTGGTTGCTCGTGCCAGTGCTGCTTTTGGCAGACTTCATGAACAAGTTTGGCAACGAAGAGGACTCAGCATTTCCACTAAGCTGAAAGTCTACAGTGCTGTAGTCCTCCCGTCACTCCTATATGCATCAGAGTCCTGGACCCTATATCCCCGTCACACTAAAAAGCTAAACTCCTTCCACCTACGCTGTCTAAGGAGTATCCATAAGGTCCGTTGGTTCGACCACATACCAGACACAGAAATCTTAAGACTGTTCAACATGACCAGTATCAATGCGACAGTAAAAAGGTCCAAACTTCAATTGGCGGGACATGTTGTCCGCATGCCAGACAAACGCATTCCCAAACGACTTCTGTATGGGGAGCTGTGTGCAGGAAAGCGCTCCCAGGGAGGCCAATACAAGCGCTACAAAGACACTCTCAAGAGCTCCTTCAAGGAATGCGATTTCGACATTCACAGCTGGGAAGCAATATAGCTCTCGATCGCTCCTCATGGCGTAATGCTGTGAGTCTCGGAGTCTCAAGATTTGAAGCGTGACCAGGGCGATAGAGTGTCGAACCAACAAAAAGCTGAGAGAAGAAGAAGGCCTATCTGCTACTGACCAAACCTACCCATGCCACGTATGCGGCCGGCTTTTTAAAGGATTGGACTTTACAGTCATCTTCGAGTCCATAGGAAATGAGAAATGTGCTCATCTTCGACAAAGAAGGAGGAGCTATAGGTGCCCCATCATTTGCATAGTTTACACAATTTTGTAATGGTATTTCATGATATACAAAAGTCTTTATATTCAAGTAAAAATAGATTCACATTTTGAGTCACAGAATAATTCGTCTTTGACTCAAAAGTGCCACACATTGATAACTCTTTCAGAATCTCATTATGGGAAATGATGTCTCTACATCAGTGATGCCCAACATAAATCGACCCCGGGCCATTTTAATTTCCTAACTGGTGTTGCGGGCTACATTTACGAAACTACAAAAACGAAATGAAATTGACCTGAATCTATTTGATTCGAAACCTGTGGATCTAGCACTTACATTCATTAATGGGATAGTATTATACTTTTTTAAGCGCCAGAAAACGGCTTCATTTCTCTATTAAATATATGAGCAACAATGTAGCTAGCAATACCAACGACTCATTTTCTTGTCTCTTTTTTTTTTTGGTAAATATTCTCAGCGATCCTCCAATCTCTAGACGTAGTTTAACAATCTTTATATCCACGGCTCAAATCAAGGAATGCTTTCTTATTTGTTTTATAATACCGTTTATGTATTGTTATTTAAAAAAAAAAACAGCTACAATTTCTTTAGAAATCAAATATGTTGGCTCATTATCATGTTCCACAAAAAAGTCCTATCACTTTTTCTGGTAGATTCTACGTTAAGAATCGCATTTCATAGACACACAAATGTTAAAAGTCATTGTACCAATCAATCGGATAAACATTGATGGCCCTAACGTAGGTAGAGAGACATTTTTTAACCTTTTTTTTTGGGGGGGGGGGCTTGCAAATTTTTTACTCTTTGTGCCGACATTTCGGCGGGCCGGATAGAACTAAGTCGCGGGCCGTATTTTGGGCATCACTGCTCTACATGATCAGATCATTTTTCTGTAATGTGATCTGCAATTTTGTTAGCTAGGCCACAATACCCATCTTCTGCTTTGCTTTTTCTTTTTAAATAAAATATTACGTTTGAATAGCGTGAGCGTTTTTTTTTCCATATCTCATGAAGATTTTTAAAGTAGGTCTATGGATTAGTCCTTTTTGTCAGGATGCCTGCTAGATCTATAATATATGTTCCTGAAGTGCTTTATAAATAAAATTATTATTAAGTCAACTTGGTTTCAGGGGTTGAAAATGTAGGCCCCCTATACATGCAATGTATACAGACACCATTGGCACACGTTTATCTTGTAGAGATTCAATACAATCATGGAAAGATCTGTAACTTTAGGCCTACCATGGAAATTAATAAATAAATAAATATATATATATATAGGCTATATATAGGGCCTATGTCTATATATGATGCCTATATACAAACTGGCAACTTTTTTTCCCTCATAGAAAAAGGCAATCTCCAACGTTGATTCCGTTCTGTAATTAGAAACAAGCAAATTATAATTTGCCTAACTTTACTTGCAAGCGCTAACTTTTGAGAAATTTTTATTCGTTTTGTTTCAGAGCACCTCCAATTTCTTATCTGTGCCGCTTTTACGCCCATTGCAGCGCCCCCCCCCCTCTTTTTCGTGAAATCGACCTTCTGGGGACAGTTTCGCCCCCCCCCCTCCCCTTAGGTTGAAGACCACTTGTTGGAGAAACGATATTCACAATTTATGCTGCTTTTAGTTCATAATGTTATTCCAATGTTCACTTCAGACAAATAAAAGAAAAATGGCAACTGTTTCTATAGTTTATGAAAACCTTTCAAATTAGAATCTAGTCTAGATCTATTAAAAAAAAAAATTTAGAAAGTAGGCCTAGTTTAAAAAAAAAATTATATTAATTATGAAAATTTGAATTTCAAACATATAGGATCTACATATTGTATCTACTATCTAGATTAATCTAGATCTAGATTAGATGCATTATTATTAGAAATATTATAAATTATTTTTTTAGAACTACAAAATGACTACATCATTGCTGAAGTGTAAACCATAATGCCATAGCTAGATCTATAATATAAATATATACATAGATTATATATATTTCTTAATATTATATTTATATATATAACTCATAATGTGCTCCAGGGTCAAGATTTGTTAAAAACTAGACCTAGAATCTAGATATTGGTGAAAGGTTTACTTTTAGAACGCAAGATGTCGCTTAGAAACAAAGTCGTATCCGGTCACTTAAAGATCTAATACTTACAGAATAAACATAAAAAATATTTTTTATTTTATAACAGTAGATCTATAAGCAAGTTAGAATATTTAATTCTTTTAAAAATTTCTCAATAAAATAGATAGATCTAGGTTCTATTAGATCTAGACCTCTTATGTAGATTCTAGATCTATAATAGTATAGTCTATAGACATAGTACAATAGACTACTGTCTCTCTACTAGATAATTTTTAAAAAACTCTACAACTAAAAAATGACTATGAGTCTGACTGTCCATCTGACTCCAGTGCTGAGCTAGATATCTAAATTATCTAGTCTTTCTAGTTTCTACTAATCTAGTACAAAAGTAGTAGATCTATTTAAATCTATATAATATATAATAATTGTATTTTTATATTGTTAAGACTTGTCTAGGAAATGTTACCTAGGTCTAAACTTTAGTCTAAAGTCTATATTATAATTGTATTTTTATATTGTTGAGACTTGTCTAGGAAATGTTACTATCTAAATTAGTAAATATTTCTAACTAATCACTTAACTTAATCTATAAATCAAATAAGAACATAAAACTAAAATGTTATTTAACCTTGGTTAGGCCAATAATAGAATATGCATCCACCGTGTGGGACCCCTCAACTCAAGAAAACATTAAGAAACTGGAACAAACACAAAATAGAGCAGTGAGATTCATAACAAACGAATATTCACATTTGACTAGGGTAACACCATTAATAAAATCACTAAATTTAGAAAGCCTTCAGGACAGAAGACTCAAAAGTAAAGTAGCAATTATACATAAAACACTGAACCATAATCTTCAAATACAAAAACAAAATTTAATAAAATACTCTGAAAGACACAAAAATAAAGGCACATTCCTCGTCCCATATGCTAGGACAAATTTGTACAAATACTCCTTCTTCCCTAGTGCTATTAGAGCATGGAATGGGTTGCCTGAGCTAGCCAGAAAAACCAGTGACTTGGCAGAATTTAAGTCATTGGTTAATATGCATGACTAAATGCATGACGCGTAGGACGTAATCATCTTCTTTTTTGAAGTAACGTCTGTATTATATAAGATAAGATAAGACTTCTAGACTTAGAGTTTAGAGTACTTAGACCTATCATGTTAAATGTACAATTACAATACAGTCAACACATTAGACTAGTCATTATTATAGATATAGATTCTATATGATATGATTATTACAATATTACATGTCTTTATTATTCATAAGTTTAATGATTTTAATATTTTAGTCTATGACATATGTAAAAAATGCTAGATTTAGAATCTAGATCTAGATTGGCAAGATCTAATTCTAATCAATAATCTGTTAGTTTAGTGTTACACTGTTAATTTTTTAAAATGTTATCTAGATTTTAGATCAATAAACTAGATTTTACTAGCTAGATCTATATATAAAAATCTATAACTTTACAATAAAACATAGTTAGATTTTAGATATCTAGATCTATATATCTATAGGACTATAGTATTTTTATATGATAAATCTAGATATGATCAATTATCATCATAAATATATTATGTTTGTTTTTTGTAAAATGTTTTACATGTTTCGGATGTTCCTTCAGAGTTGAAGATAGTTTACTTCCTAGTCCAAACCTCCCGCAGGATGACGGGGAATGGTAGCGGGCAGGGTTTGAACCCTTGACCGTCAATAAATCTGAACGATAGTCCAGCGCGCAAACCGCACGACTAGGCAGCCATCCTATTATATATGTTGATTATTGACTAGTCTATTTTCTAGATAGAATAGACCTAAATAGATTTATATATAAGATCTAATAATATTATAATTATATATAGTAATAGAGTCTACTATATAGTCTAACTCTAAATAAATAAAATTTATTATACTTGAGGAAATTAGTCTTATACTATTATTCAATGTAACAATTATGCATATTATAACTCAGCCCTTTGCCATCACCTGCCATCCTGCAGGAGATCTGGTCTAGAGGACGTAATAGAATTTATTTTTTGAAGGAATGTTCGAAACTTTTAAACAAGATCTAGAGGAGATATATATAATGTCTACATCATTGTAATAAAAAAATTGAGATTCTAGAACTAAGATTGAATATATGTATATACATTTTTATCATCTGACTTGTTTAAAAATTATATATATATATATATATATATATATATATATTGTCACAGATTCCTTATTATATTTATACTAATAACTCGATAGAATCTACCTTAGGTCTCGATATGTCTAGGTGTCTCTGGTTCAGTTCTAGTTAACGAAATAAAACAATGAAACCACTAGATCGAACACATAAACTTTAATCATCTTTACTGCATATCACACATGCTGGACTCTCTCTGACAAGCAACACACTTCCGGTCATTCGCGCAGAATGTAAAAATAGATTATACATACATAGACACATTCATCCTTGACATATATATATATATATATATATATATATATATATATATACATACATATATATCCTATTACCTAGATCTAGTACCTAGCCTAGATCTAAATCTATAGTATAAATCTAATTATTATAATTTATTTATTAGATACAAGTATTTATAATCTATTTACAATATATATATATATAATATAAATATATATTATATACAGTGCTTTTTTAATTAATACCAACCAATATAGGTATGTTATTTAACAGTTTCGTAAAATGTTCAGCAACACAAGTTATTTACAAGACACTTAGGTATCTGGCTCCGGCCAAATATCAAATTTTACTACCCAGTCATATCCGGCTCCGGCCAAATCAAAAAGTACTATCCGGTGCACCCCTAATATATATATAAAAAAAAATAGGTTCCGGTACTCAGTGAAGGATTGCCTAACTTTTAACTACTAATAAATTAAAAATAATCGTTAAAATACAAGAAAGTAATATTTTGTTTCCAACATTGAAAAAGATGCCAGTACACCGTATCAGTGTGTACTGTCACAAAAAAAAAAAAGCACTATATATATATATATATATATATTATTTAATAATATATATATATATATATAGTTAATAGATTGTATTTACTATTCTATATAGAGATCTTAAGAATCTATAATATAGATCTAGTAATTCTATTAGAACTAGATGTGGTAAATTAGTAGTGTAGAACTCCATCATAGTAGAAGTCAGAACTATTTTAGAAACTCATCTGTATCATTTTATAATATTTAATAAGCACAATCTCATTTCCTATTAATAGTATTTAGAGTATGAGCTTGAAAATTTCTTTTAAGTTCAATCTTCACTTTAAGTCGATTACACTCTGTTGTGGTATTGTCTACTACTTTTTCTTTGCCTCACAGCCTTGAACATTGAAATTTATCTCTCCAGGCTTTGACAAATGATCATAGACTAGTTTTGAAGACCTGTATAGCTAAAGCAATATAATTTGATTTCGTAATTAGAAACAAACATTTTACACATAGAATCTAATAGAATGGCTTTTTAAAAAAATTGAGTTGTTAATATTTTTTTCTACTATTTACATATTTTTCTACAGCTCTGTGAAAGTAACCATGGTTTGAGAAAAAGAAAAGATTTTGCTTGAAAATAATTAAAACTTGTGTCACCAGTATATTAACTGCATGGAAAAGAAATGATGCAGTTATTAACATACACCTTCACCTCAGAGCGGGACTTTATTTTTCATCAAGCAACAGGCCATATAGATTTACTGACAGCATTCCATCTGTTTACAAAGTCACCTGGAACATTCTATTGATGCTTCCACTTTGCTCTGGCATTCAATGTGGCACAGTCCTGGAAGACTACTATTACTAACGCTGTCTGAGAACTGAAAAATTGGCTTAACACGTAGATGCACACTCCTGACAGCCCATTCATGTGCACAATATGATGAAAAAACTTAAACGAAGGCTTTCATTGACTCTCAAACGAAATAGGGGCATAGATGAGACCCTATCAGAGTTGGCAGAGCAGATGACAATTGATGATGTTGCAGCTTTAAATCAACAGCAACAACCTTCCCTACAACGCCAGAGGTTCCAGTTTCACAGAAGCCAGCCAATTCTTGACCAGATGAGAGTACCCTCAGCGCCTTCCCTTTATTCTCAGCATTATCATTTGTCTACAAATGCTGAAGAGCAAGAGGAATACCTAGTACCCACAGGAGCCATTCAAGAAAATGGTGAGTGTATTTTTTTAAAAAATAAATGTATTCACTGTTCGGCTATTACTATGCCACTGATCTTTGTTCTGCATATTTTGCTGTAGTATTATGTTGTTGTTTTTTTAACTTTGGTTTACAATATAAAAATAGACAATGAATTCTACCCATTTTAAAGGTACTCGAACGAAGAAAAGGAAAATATATTGGCAAGATTCAAATATATTTGTAAAGTGTAAGGTGTTGAACCTTAGGAAAAGGAAATTAAAGGGATTCTAGTTTTGATAAGATGAATTGCATCTGATTAAAGCTCACTTCCTTGTTTACACTGCCACTAGGCTGGCAAAAATACTTATATGATGTTGGTAACATTTACAACCAATCTTCATAAGAAGTAGATATGCTCATCTACATAGGCATGCTCACAATAAAGTTTAGTATAGTAAACATACATTTTTTTTTGAGGTCTAGTATTGCTAGAATCATTCTGTATTTAGTTAAAGAAAATGATGTACTTTTATTTTTATTTTACAGAAATAATATATAAAACTTTGTAATTATTGACACAAATTTGATTTTGATCCATTATGGAAATTTGTTGTAATTACATTAATTATAAATAACAATTAAAGTAATATTTCTCACTCAAGTGCAAAAGCTAAAATTGAAAAACTATTAAATTAGTAATCTACAAAATGTAAACATCTTGTTCCTGATGGCAAAAGGCAGTATTGAGAAATTAGGAATACTAGGTTTTTAAATTTTCTTTTTACCATTCGGATAATAAAGAATGGTTGTTCACTTGAAGTGTATTTAATCTTGTTCTTGTGAAGTGGGTTTGTATTGTCTCCAAGTAATTCTTAACAAGGGTTTTGAATTATTCACAAAATATAATTATTTTATATGATTTTAAATGTTTGTATGGTCAGTAGAAGTATTTTGAAATCCTTAAAAGTAATCCAAATTATTCTGAGACTATATAGTAATTAAGATATTGCTTTGACTTACATTTTATCTCTTTATTAAAAAAAAGGATTTATAAATATATATATTTATATTTTATATATACACTCACCCCTTTATTTATTTTGGCTCTTGATTGCTTTTTTTTTTTAAATCTTATTATTTGTTTGTTAAATATATAATTTCCAGCCTTTTAATCTGCATTTATTTATATTCAATTGATGCTTTACAACACTGGCAACAAATGGGTAATGATCAGTAAAAGACTCCATTAGAAAGGGGCTTATATATATATATATATATATAAATATATATCTTATGTTTCTTCACATTATTTCAAAGTACTTTATTTGGGGATGTTTAAAGAATCTTCCAATGTGTAATATTTAATGAAGTTTAAAAAAATGTTCTACATTACATTTTTAGAGGAGCACCAAATTGCTAATAGCAAATTACATTTTATTATTTCATTTCTTTTGATTTTTAAAGTTGTCAAAATATGCAAGAAAGATTGGCCCTCCAGCAAGCATAAATTTTATCAGCATATATTTCATATTACAACATGAGAAAAAAATAGTACAGGAAGAAAACTCTTCATCGCTTTGGTTCTCTCCCCCTATAAGTTAGCTGTGTGTGCGTGTGTTTTATATTATCAAAAGTTCAGGTAAAAAATAAAAATGATATTACAGGGTAGCTCGTTTTGTGATGAAAGCTGACTCTTGACATAAAGCAAGACCAACGATATGCATGCAGGTTGAGTTTGGGGAGAACAAAATGATGCGGTGAAGAACATTGACCAAAGTGCAGTCTTTTTTTAGTAGTTTTTTTTTCCCTTTAGTTCAAAGTTAAGCGTATAATTATACTGCATAATCCTTAAAAATATCAGTGTCAGTGGCTATTCAGGAGTTGTTGTTTTTTTACTTACCAAGTATTGACTACTTGTATGTTGTTCTACACATATATATCTAGAATCTATACTTAGGCTACCGTACTAGACTTGTAGTTCTACATACCGGTACTTGCAGTACTAAATTGCTTGTATAGAATACTATATAATATTAGTACCTGTATTAGACTGTTTTATGTTGTTGAGAGCCTCAGTGTACTTATTTCACAAAGTTAAGTCAATTGGTTAATTTCAAAAATAAATTTATAACTTCAAAAATTGACAATATTTGTCACAATACAAGATCTAGATCTAGGTGACATTTTGGAAAAAAAATTTGGAGACTAAAGGGTATATAGAGTCTTTATTATGATTATTATGCGCATTCCATACCATTCTGGAAATTCTGGTTGCTGGCCGTTTTGTTTTATTGATTCAATCACATTGATTGATTGAAATGACATTGCAGACTATAAATGATCTAAATTAAAATTTAACCACAACTCAATGCTATTAAAAACCAAAGTTTTTGGTTATATTAAAATAAATAATATTTATAAGTTATAGAGCAGCTTCTTCCGTCGTATTCTTAATATCTTTTTTTTTATTTTTTAATAAGATTAATAAGATTTGTGTAAACAAGCGTATTCCGATTCCCACAAACTGTGACATAGATCTACTACATGGAAGCTTATGGGTCCTGATTCAGTACGACACAAACCCTAATTCAGATAATAAAGTGTATAATACATCTGGATCTCCAATTCTTGATTGGGTTAAACTTCAAAGACAACAACTTAACAAATTTGCTTTGTAAGTCAGGCATTTTTTTTTATATTGGTCTACCGCAGGGGTTCTCAACCTGGGGGGTCGATTGACGATTTGCCAGGGGTCGCCTAAGACCATCGAAAATATGGATTGTGTTTGTCTATTCTTCTATTGCTGTATGTGTGTGCGTGGGGGGGGGGGGTCGCGGTAGAGTGGGAGGTTATAAAAAGGGGTCGCCAAGCTAAAAAGATTGAGAACCGCTGGTCTACCGGAAGTAAAGGCTATTATATTTGGCCAGAGCAAAATTGACAGTCGAAACTCAACAAGTCCTTATGGGATACAAAAACTAGAGACATGTCGACATGGTGTCACCCTTAAATGCTCGTGAAAAGCCTGTCCTCGTAATTATGTCCAGATGATATTAGCCTCAAATAAGACACAATCATTGTGCATTGATTTAGCGTTATATTTAGAGCAGCTTGCTTAATGCTAATATACCAATTTGTTAATTCATTACTTTTTCGTTATTTTACTTTCTTAATCTTGTTTTTTTTTCTTTTCTTTCGCTTTTTGAATTGGATCGTTCTTGTTCTGTTACTAACAACTTAATCTATTCTCCTTTCTCATTGGTTTTTTGTTGTTGTTGTTGTTTTCTAATTTTTCATTTTTCTTTCTCCACATCATTTTTTCTTGGTCCTCTTAATTTTTCAATTTCACAATTTCTTAGAAAAAGTTTTTCTTTCTTTTTTAAATTTTCATTCTTTTAATTTCTTTCAATATTCTTATCCTACCTTTCTTTTTTTTTTTCATCTTTCAATTCTCTTATTTTTTTGTTCTATTCCATTCCTTTTCTTTCTTATTCATTACTTTTTAAAATATTCTTTCTTTTATTTTCTTTCTTTTTCAACTTTTTCTTTTTCCAATTTCTTACGTTTTTTTTGTTTTTGTTTCCTATTCTTTCTCTATCTTTCAGTTCCTTTTTTTTCCCTCTTAAGTTCTCTATCAACTAGACACTAGACCTATCTTGCTTACCGTTTAAACTTTTTATTTTCACGTGTAACGCGCTGAATCATACTATGTGCTTGTTCCATGGTAGGCCTGCGAAGTTGTTTTTTTTTTATTTTCTATCTACCTGTAGCCATAGACGCGAGGCATGGTGGGAGAGGAGGGAGTGGCGGTCAGGAGGAAGTAGTGGTAGATTCTTTAAAAATGGGGGGGGGGCGGCATCTGAAGGTGAGTGTGTTTGTGAGGCGGGGGGGGGAGTTCGGGGTAGGTTGAAGTGAGGTGAGAGAGTAGAGTAAGGTGTAAACATTTGAAGAGATAATAAGAATCTGGCATCACCCCCAAGTCTTGGAGGGGATTTCGGATTGGGGCGAGGGGGTGGCGGTAGGGGTAACTAGATACAGAATCCAGACTAGGCAGGAAGTCGGTATCAGGAGGGCGATAAGTTAGCCAGTAACCAGGGCTTCCGTCGCTGGGTATTTTCCACCAGAGTAGGGTTGTTTTTTTTCAAAAATCTCAGCCATTCGCTCGCAAATGTGAAGGGTATTGCTAATTTTAGACTGGTTTGTATACTGTACTACCCCTTTTAAAAAGTATTATTTTTATGAAAACTTACAATTTGTAACTACATTATTATATTATATCGCTGGCCATATTTGGTCAAGACCTACACTTACACTATTCCATAGCATCATCGAATCTGTGTTACAAGTTTCATTGTTATTTTGTTCCTAACCCGAACATGTTTAAACTAAATGATGTAATAACTATAGAGTATAGTCAGTCTTAGGCGCACGGCCTAAGCTGTAAAATAAAGGATATTTAAAACAAACAAAAAGAAATTTTAAAAAAATCTGGGTATTTTTGTATCACAATACCAAGGTTCTGTGTTTTTATAAATGTCTGAGTGGAAGCACTGCCAGTAACACTTCGGGACGCCATGGTCCTATCTATAGTTACCGTGAACAGTTTTAAATGCCTTTTTTTTTTATTTTGCGTTTGCTCAACCTTTAGTTCGTTCACATTCGTGCATCAACCCTTGTAGGCATCTTTCTCCCTCCTCTTCCCCTTCCCCACCTCAACACCACTTCTCCCCCTCTCTGTTCCCAGTCTCTCCTCGGTGAGTTGAGTATGTACGCTAACATGAGATACAAAGCTGGGGGGGGGAACAATGGACCGTGCTCTCATCACGTCCGTCCGTTGTATTGTTGTGTGTAGCGCAACCAACGTGTTGAGTGTGCTGCCATGATCGATTCAGACGTAAGGAGTGAGTACTGGTGACATTTTCACTGAAAGCTCGTGACCGCTAGTAACCTGTTGTCATAGGATTTGGTGAGTACGATTCGCTTGCTTATGCTGGATATACATGAAACTTGTTTTTTTTTGTTAGTGGCTAGCTTACAATGTTGATAATGGTAATTTAATATAGAACAGTGGAATCTTAGACAATTTGAGTGAACCTTCAAGTGTTATAGAAAACATGACATTCTCATTGAAAAATGATAATAGTAAACAAAACATTACAATATAAAGTAGAATTTAGAAGTTCACCTTTTTTTTTGTTTCTAAAGTGCATGTGTCCTGAATAGGCCTATTCTATGTCTGCTAGTTTGGGCATCTATCATTTTTTTTACATCAGCTATCGTTAAACCTGTCATCTTCATGTCTTCCTGCTAAATAGGTATTGTTGATTGCATTACGCAAAGTATTCATAATAGCGTACAATCATAAGGGAATACATTGTGTGCAAAGATTTACTAACTTTGGATAACGGATTGGATATTGATTATATGGTTATTTCCATGTTTTAATATCATTACCTATAGGTAAGTTGTCAAAAGAACAGTTTTTGTGCTAATAACTGTGACAACGGGAAGGGGAGAAAAGAGGCCGGGTTTAAACTGTTGTTTCTTCTTCCCTTTCATTCTATGGTCCAGTTTAGAACTGTAAACAATCAACAAAAATCTCTGGTTATAGTTCCCTCTAAGTCTTGCCAACTTTCTGAAAGTCTTGTTATTGCTTGGGATTATTGTTTTTTTTTTTGGTGGGGGGAGGGATTTGTTCAAAGAAGACGGAGGACGGCAACTATTTCTTGAAACAAGAGACACAACTAGAGGCTACCCACTCCTTGAAACAAGAGACACAACTAGAGGCTACCCACTCCTTGAAACAAGAGACACAACTAGAGGCTACCCACTCCTTGAAACAAGAGACACAACTAGAGGCTACCCACTCCTTGAAACAAGAGACACAACTAGAGGCTACCCACGCCTTGAAACAAGAGACACAACTAGAGGCTACCCACTCCTTGAAACAAGAGACACAACTAGAGGCTACCCACTCCTTGAAACAAGAGACACAACTAGAGGCTACCCACTCCTTGAAACAAGAGACACAACCCACTCCTTGAAACAAGAGACACAACTAGAGGCTACCCACTCCTTGAAACAAGAGACACAACTAGAGGCTACCCACTCCTTGAAACAAGAGACACAACTAGAGGCTACCCACTCCTTAAAACAAGAGACACAACTAGAGGCTACCCACTCCTTGAAACACAACCTTGAGACACAACTAAGCGCCCCTCCTCCCTACACAAAACTAGAGGCTACCCACTCCTTGAAACAAGAGACACAAAACTAGAGGCTACCCACTCCTTGAAACACAACCTTGAGACACAACTAGAGGCTACCCACTCCTTGAAACAAGAGACACAAAACTAGAGGCTACCCACTCCTTGAAACACAACCTTGAGACACAACTAAGCGCCCCTCCTCCCTACACACAACTAGAGGCTACCCTCTTCCCTTCATCTTTAATTTTGTCCAGTATTTGGACTGACACAGATGAGTGTCCAGTATTTGGACTGACACAGATGAGTCCAGTGTTTTAGAATGCCATTGGTCACACACGCAGAGTGAAACCAAGCAGAGGACACACTTCTTCGGTCTGTTGTTATTCTCTTTGAAGTACTTTTCCCTTTGGTTTTCTTCTGTCATTGCCCCGACTGTTAACAAAGGCAGTAAATATTATTGACATAATGAACAAAACAATATTGTGTTCACAAAATGAGCCATTCATTGCAAGACAAACGTGACGCTAGAACATGTCGTCTGGAACTAACGATGTCCCCGCTTTTCAATCGCATGACGTCATTTTCTCACTCAGGGCGCGCTCAAGCACAGTTTTAGACGCACTAGCGTGCAAACATGTCACACACTAACACACACACACAATCAAAGAGCAATACGAAATTTGAAAACAAAAGGGGCTGTAAGAATTCCTCATCCCCCAATCTTATTTTAAAAGACAAATACTCTTTAATTTTTGTTTGTAAAATTTTGCTGTTTGTGTTTATCACAAGTACAGTTTTTGTCTATCATAAGTACAGTTTTTGTTTATCATAAGTACAGTTTTTGTTTATCTGAAGTATAGTTTGCGTCTATCATAAGTACAGTTTTTGTTTATCATAAGTACAGTTTTTGTTTATCTGAAGTATAGTTTGCGTCTATCATAAGTACAGTTTGTGTTTATCTGAAGCACAGTTTGCGTCTATCATAAGTACAGTTTGTGTTTATCTGACGTACATTTTGTGTCTATTTGAAACAGTTTGTGTCTATTTGAAACAGTTTGTGTCTATTTGAAACAGTTTGTGTCTATTTGAAACAGTTTGTGTCTATTTGAAACAGTTTGTGTCTATTTGAAACAGTTTGTGTCTATTTGAAACAGTATGTGTCTATTTGAAACAGTTTGTGTCTA
>JAZGLO010000663.1:0-34303 GCA_036873155.1 Biomphalaria sudanica
CAAAGGGGGAATTGTGTGAAATTTATTTTATTGCGATGGTAATTTAACAAAGGTGTGCGTCCTGTCCTTAGTTGGAAGATTGTAGATTGCTCTTTGCGGTGGAGGAAGTTATTACTGTACAGTTTGTTAGGCATGTTCATTTCTTTGTACATGGCTCTGCCTGTGTTTCCTGTTGCCCATTGGTTGACCAACTGCTCTTTGTGGTTGTTAATTAACATTGACCTTAGGGTGAGGTAGTTAACAGGTCTATCTGGTTGTTCCATAGATAATCCTGCATTTGAAAGCTTATCTGCCCTTTCATTTCCCATGATGCCAATGTGTCTAGGGATCCACTGTAATGTGATGTTGATGTTAAGTTTTGTCATCATCTGGTGTATTATCACTATTAGTGTTGTTAACTCTCTTGGGCTTTTTGATTTGCTGCTGTTAAGTGCTTGAACAGTGGATTGGGAGTCTGTAAAGACTACAATATCTGATGGTGATGGTATCCTTTCATATAATAATGCCAGGACACTAGAGTTGGGAAAGAATTAAGTTTTTTTTTATGTTCTGTTTACAGGTTTGGAGAGAGCATCTTTTGACAACCGCTCTGTGACATTTGAGGACCACGTAAAACATGAACACAACATGTGGCATTACCTTTACTTTATTGTCCTTGTCAAAGTAAAGGATCCAACAGAATTTACAGGACCAGAGAGTTATGTTGATGCCATGATTAAGGTAAGATCAAGCAAAGCTAAAGAGACCTTGCCTAACAACATCTCCATACTTCTGTCTAAAAGTCTGGCACAAAAAAAGTTTCTGGAACTTAAATTAAATATATTGTGAAACTTTAAATACAAAGGTTCACCCTAAAGCTATTGTCCCAAATCCATTAACCAGTGACATTTCCTACCAGCTCCAGTTGTAAAGCAACATTTTAATACCTCCTGTTGTTCCTTAGATAATCTCTTTATTTTTATTTTCCTTGGATAATCTCTTTATTTTTATTTTCCTTGGATAATCTCTTTATTTTTATTTTCCTTGGATAATCTCTTTATTTTCTTTCTCTTGTGGGTTCCACTTCAATGTGATACAGACTTTTTTTTTTATTGTTGTTTTTTTTTACTTTTATATAACTCTACCCCATGTCATTGTTTTCATATTGTTTTTCTATCCCATCAGGAACGTAACCTTGAATGGTTTCCTCGTATGCGTGCTATGTCCCTAGCTGCAGAGGACAGTGAAGGAGAGCAGAATGAAATCCGAAGCCTTCAGGCCCAGCTTGACCTGACCACTAGGCTGGTTCAGAAACTTTCGGGACAGCTAACAGAATTGAAAGAACAGGTGGGTTTTAGTTTTTAAAAAATTATATATATTAAGGTTTATTGCATGTTTTAAGTGTATGTGCATATATTGATTGGGTATCACAATTTTTACAAGCTGTTGGAATAAAGTTGTATTTTTGGACCAGAGGTCATTGTGATCTAACATTAGCTTATAAAACTTGGGTGTTTTATTTGTAAATTGATGCATGATAAGCTACTTGTTAAATTTTCATACTTTGTTTATTATGCTGACCAATTATGGTGTAAATGATCATTTTTGTTGTATAGTTAATTATATGAACAAGTGTCCTGAACTGAAATCAGGAGTTGATTTTTTATTTTAGAATTATAGTTTGGCTTAGAATTTATAAATCTGAGAAGTTAAGTGTTTAGTTTTAGTATTTATTTCTTATTACAGTGTATCTCAATATAAAGAAGTGCTTATTACAATTTTCTGATGATTTAGTGAAACATTTTTTTTAATGTATTTGCCCTCACCATTACAAGATTCTTAAAATTGTATTCAAAAGTAGCCTAAATTTTGTTTGTTCCTTTCTACTTTAGATGACTGAACAGAGAAAGCAAAAGCAACGTTATGGTCTCCTGCAGAACAGTCCAATGCCGATTCCTGCCCAATTCTAGATCTTATCTACCAAATGAGAACAAACAAATGCTTTTTTTTTTTTATCTTTATTGCTTTCAAAGTCATGTCATATTAGTGTTTGTTTCTGCAAATTCATTTTTTTTTACTTTAACTATAGATCTTGTTTTGTGAGAACAAATCGGTTGTAGTCTTTTTTCTTTTTTACACCGTTCATAGATAAATATTTATTCTTTTTAGTCATTAATAGATTGCTATTTTTTTGTGTGTGTATTATTGTATATTGTGATTTTATCAGCTATTTTTATATTAAATGCATAATGATTTTGTTTTATTGAACAGACTTATTCAATTCAGATTTACACATTGTATTTTATTATAAGTTTCAATATGCCTTACTCTCAATTTATTTTTATATATATTAACATGCAGTAGCATTGCTTTTGTTTGTACTTTCTATTGTTGGGTGAAAAGTAGTGATACATTTTATGTCATGACAACTTTGGTTTGTGTGTATATATCCTTTTCCATTTCTTTTTGTCTTAAGACAGACACAATTTATGTAACCAAGTGGTACATATCTACTGGTGTGTAATTTATACTTAAGCATTTAAAATTCAAACTTTGAAATTATGTAACATTTTATTTTGAATTAATTTTTTTTTTAAATGTGAATAGGTAATAAAAATATATATTTATCTTCATTGTAGAATAAATATAATGATACTTTTTATTTTTTATCTGTTCAGCAGTCTGAGATGACTTATCCTAATTTTTTATTTAAAATTATTTACTAAAAGACAAAATGTTAAATGTTTATAATTTGACAAAGGTTACAAAGTAGGTGACATCACCCTCCTTTTATAAAAGACTATAAAATGAAGTAAAAATGAAAAAAAAAAAAAATTTTACAAATGACAAACATAGTGAAAAGATAAAAGTAATCTATCATTAGTTTCAAAAAATATTTTTTTCACATATGAAATTTTTTAAAAGCCAGAATAATTTATTCTTAAGTGTAAAACAGTACAGCTTCAAACAGTTTATGAAAGTTTAGATACTGGTATAACCCATTTTAGTTTGTATTGAAGTTGAAGTGAACATATAGTCACTTACCAACATACTGCTACATCTGGCTAATTTTGGCTATTCTATGGATAGTACATTGGCATTCAGTTTTGAATAATATAGACTCAGTTATATACAACAGAATATTGTATAAACTGGACATTCTTTAAAAAGAAAAGAGCAACTAAAGGTACAACTGAAAGAGAGCTTAAAATTTTAGACAGCCCCTCTGTCAATGTCACCCCAGCTGACTTTCAAGTTGACAAGACATTCTACCATAGGATTGAACAAGTGACTAAAAAGCACCAATTATAAATTTGAAAACATTTTTATTTGCACAAAATATATGTGACTATACATGTACATACTGCATGAGACAACATGTTTTAATGTTCTTTTTTCTCCATACAGTGAAATATTTGAAAATCTTTTATTTCAGAACCTTTGATATATTTAGTTCAGGTTTTCTTTACAGAATAGCTATGCTCCTGTTTAAAACATATGTTTCATTGAACAATATTGTTTTAATTATGATGTTGGCAAACTTCTTGACATGAGACATTTTTGTAATCAAATAAATGTTCAATCAGCCAGAACTAACATTCCACTTGTTCCCTATGCAAGATTTACTCAACATGCATAACTGAAAGTATATTACAGCCTTGAATGGCCGAGTTTTTTTCAGAAACTCAACTGAAAGTGATTGTATTTATTGGAAGTGGAGTGAAAGGGAATATATAACATTTAAAGGTGTCACTGTAATGAAGATTCCTTCTCAGTTTTAAGCTGTAATGATTTATTTCATACTAACATGGCAGAATTTTTTAGAAATTAATTTATTCACTATATCAAGGAGATAACTTTATTTTTAATGAATCTAATTACACAGCATTTGATTTTTTTTTTTCGTTACCTAATCAATACACATGTCCACTTGTCATAGATAAATGTCAAAGATTTGTATATTCATTTCAAGTTGTATTATAAAAATATTCTTTTAAAAGTTTGTTCTCTAAAGAATAATGTTGAACTATTTTTTTTTTATCATTTACTTTTTTTTAAACTTTCATTTATGAATATGATAGATCACTGATTCATATTGTTTCAACAAAAGTGCTAGAAAAATTATTAGGTGTCCAAGATTGTGATTCAACGAAGCAACCTAACGCTGATGAATCACATGGCCCAACACAAATTGATTAGATGGACTTCCCATTACTTTAGTACAACTATCCCAATTGGAAAATTCTTAAACTAGCTGAAGAGTTGGATTACCCATGATCACTTAGATGGCAAAGTGCTAGCAAGACTTGCTGGCAGTAGGTGTTAAATCTTCAATTTGAGAAGATATACTGCTGGTTGCTCAATGAACTAATGGCGCCTAACAGACTAACTTGTTCAACTTTTCAGTGTTTCAGTTGTGCTTTTCAACCAAGACAAGACTGGCATTATAACTATTTATTAATCATTTGTTTTCTGTTGTTTTGTTTTTTTCTTTCGTACATTTGGAAAGAAAAACAGAAGTAACATTGAAATTTTGTTGTCCTAATATATTTTGCTATGAATATTTCTTTATTGTCTTTTGCTAGTGAGTTCAGCAGCATGGTTAGCCAAAGATATATCTGCTTTTTTGTTAATGTGCCCTTGTTACCATGTTTGCACCTACCTGGCATAATCAAAATATCTGTATTTGTACAATTCTCTAAACTGCCATTGATGTAGTAATGCAATAAACATATTGTGAAATGCTAGTAACCTTTTTTTTTTTTTTAAACAAAACTTCTATCAACTCGCTTTGTCTTTCTGGTAAAAAGTTTGTGCACATTATTTCTTCTACAGCTAATTGTCAGGGTTGTGTTAAGGCCTTAGCTCGTTTACCCTTCGTGCTTACAAATAAATAAGTGATTCACTGTTGAAAATGTAATTGTTTAATGATATAAATATAAGTTATGATGACAACTGATGGAGTAATGACATTGCATTTGAAACATTATAATATTGTGGATATATTAATTAAACAGTAATTCTACACCTTGCTGTCCGACAACGTGACTCATAAATGCTCGCAATCACACCAAAACACACTGCTGAATCTAGTATTTAGTGTAGAACTCCAATCCCATACTAACTCCCTGTAGAGACATAAAGACAAACTAAAAGAACCAATCTAGTATACTATGGCATCGAAAACAACTGCGAAATGCAGTCATGCCTTAGATACTCACCCTAAACAGGGGAACACAGAAGAATCTCAAAGAAAACGTTTCACCAGCATAATAACAAAAACACTCCATCAGCTTACAAGCAAGGCAACAAAAGAAAGTGCGTTCAAAAATTGTGCACATAATACACATTGGTGCTAGAATGCCATAATCTACGCACCTACCTTCCCCCAAACTGGTTCTTACAAAGTATGGACCAGTTTCCGTACCTGAAACTGAAATAAAAGTAAGAAGATATCATGGCAACTACAAGGTAAGCACATCCAACTAGAAAAATTCATCTGCATTAACATCACTCTTCCAAACATAACAACTTAGAAGAAAAATTACCAATGACACTTTTTACCAAAGTATTCACAAGACACTGAACTATTCACAAAATCACAATCTACCAACCAATCAAATTTAAAATGCATAATCAACAAATTAATGCCAATAATAGGCCTACTAAATGTAACATAATATCATCTTACATAAAGTGCAAACATTTTCAAACAATAATGTATACATTAGAACATTAAAATGCATACGACATGTATTTAAAAAAAATACATTAGTATGTAGCTGCGTATTTGAAAGCCTATAGCAATCTTGAACACATATCAGCAAGCAGATTGTCCTCCCCTTTGACATGAACAACCTCAAAGGAATAATCCTGCAACATCAGTGCCCATCTTGTAATACGTGCATTGGTACAGTTAGTGCTCCTAAGGTAAGATAAAGCCTTGGGGTCAGTCTGGAGATGAAATTTTTTCCGGTCACATACCTGTCCAATTTTTTTTATTGCATATACAATGGCCAATCCTTCCCGTTCAATGATAAAATACTTCTGCTCCCGAGGCAACAACTTACGGCTCACAAATTGTATAGGATGCAACCTACCATTCCCACACTGGCTAAGAATGCCAGAGATCTCCCTTTGTCTGATGCATCCGTCTGGAGATAGAACGCTAGAGAAGGATCAGGCAAACGAAGAATACTTACACAGACAAGCCTGTACTCTCTTCAATGTCACCGCACACTCACAGCTCCAGTCTACACTCATGCATACTTACACAGACAGGCCTGTACTCTCTTCAATGTCACCGCACACTCACAGCTCCAGTCTACACTCATGCATACTTACACAGACAAGCCTGTACTCTCTTCAATGTCTCCGCACACTCACAGCTCCAGTCTACTCTCATGGATACTTACACAGACAAGCATCTACTCTCTTCAATGTCTCCGCACACTCACAGCTCCAGTCTACTCTCATGGATACTTACACAGACAAGCCTGTACTCTCTTCAATGTCTGCGCACACTCACAGCTCTAGTCTACTCTCATGGATACTTACACAGACAAGCCTGCACTCTCTTCAATGTCTCCGCACACTCACAGCTCCAGTCTACTCTCATACTTACACAGACAAGCCTGCACTCTCTTCAATGTCTCCACACACTCACAGCTCCAGTCTACTCTCATAGATACTTACACAGACAAGCCTGCACTCTCTTCAATGTCTCCGCACACTCACAGCTCCAGTCTACTCTCATGGATACTTACACAGACAATCATCTACTCTCTTCAATGTCTCCGCACACTCACAGCTCCAGTCTACACTCATGGGTACTTACACAGACAGGCCTGTACTCTCTTCAATGTCTCCGCACACTCACAGCTCTAGTCTACTCTCATGGATACTTACACAAACAAGCATGTACTCTCTTCAATGTCTCCGCACACTCACAGCTCCAGTCTACTCTCATGGATACTTACACAGACAGGCCTGTACTCTCTTCAATGTCTCCACACACTCACAGCTCCAGTCTACTCTCATGGATACTTACACAGACAGGCCTGTACTCTCTTCAATGTCTCCACACACTCACAGCTCCAGTCTACTCTCATGGATACTTACACAGACAAGCCTGTACTCTCTTCAATGTCTCCGCACACTCACAGCTCTAGTCTACTCTCATGGATACTTACACAGACAAGCCTGTACTCTCTTCAATGTCTCCGCACACTCACAGCTCCAGTCTACTCTCATGGATACTTACACAGACAGGCCTGTACTCTCTTCAATGTCTCCGCACACTCACAGCTCTAGTCTACTCTCATGGATACTTACACAGACAGGCCTGTACTCTCTTCAATGTCTCCACACATTCACAGCTCCAGTCTACTCTCATGGATACTTACACAGACAAGCATCTACTCTCTTCAATGTCTCCGCACACTCACAGCTCCAGTCTACTCTCATGGATACTTACACAGACAAGCCTGTACTCTCTTCAATGTCTGCGCACACTCACAGCTCCAGTCTACTCTCATGGATACTTACACAGACAAGCCTGCACTCTCTTCAATGTCTCCGCACACTCACAGCTCAAGTCTACTCTCATGGATACTTACACAGACAAGCATCTACTCTCTTCAATGTCTCCGCACACTCACAGCTCCAGTCTACTCTCATGGATACTTACACAGACAGGCCTGTACTCTCTTCAATGTCTTCACACACTCACAGCTCCAGTCTACACTCATGGATACTTACACAGACAAGCCTGTACTCTCTTCAATGCCTCCACACACTCACAGCTCCAGTCTACTCTCATGGATACTTACACAGACAAGCCTGTACTCTCTTCAATGTCTCCGCACACTCACAGCTCCAGTCTACTCTCATGGATACTTACACAGACAGGCCTGTACTCTCTTCAATGTCTCCACACATTCACAGCTCCAGTCTACTCTCATGGATACTTACACAGACAAGCATGTACTCTCTTCAATGTCTCCGCACACTCACAGCTCCAGTCTACTCTCATGGATACTTACACAGACAAGCATCTACTCTCTTCAATGTCTCCGCACACTCACAGCTCCAGTCTACTCTCATGGATACTTACACAGACAAGCCTGTACTCTCTTCAATGTCTGCGCACACTCACAGCTCTAGTCTACTCTCATGGATACTTACACAGACAAGCCTGCACTCTCTTCAATGTCTCCGCACACTCACAGCTCCAGTCTACTCTCATACTTACACAGACAAGCCTGCACTCTCTTCAATGTCTCCACACACTCACAGCTCCAGTCTACTCTCATAGATACTTACACAGACAAGCCTGCACTCTCTTCAATGTCTCCGCACACTCACAGCTCCAGTCTACTCTCATGGATACTTACACAGACAATCATCTACTCTCTTCAATGTCTCCGCACACTCACAGCTCCAGTCTACACTCATGGGTACTTACACAGACAGGCCTGTACTCTCTTCAATGTCTCCGCACACTCACAGCTCTAGTCTACTCTCATGGATACTTACACAAACAAGCATGTACTCTCTTCAATGTCTCCGCACACTCACAGCTCCAGTCTACTCTCATGGATACTTACACAGACAGGCCTGTACTCTCTTCAATGTCTCCACACACTCACAGCTCCAGTCTACTCTCATGGATACTTACACAGACAGGCCTGTACTCTCTTCAATGTCTCCACACACTCACAGCTCCAGTCTACTCTCATGGATACTTACACAGACAAGCCTGTACTCTCTTCAATGTCTCCGCACACTCACAGCTCTAGTCTACTCTCATGGATACTTACACAGACAAGCCTGTACTCTCTTCAATGTCTCCGCACACTCACAGCTCCAGTCTACTCTCATGGATACTTACACAGACAGGCCTGTACTCTCTTCAATGTCTCCGCACACTCACAGCTCTAGTCTACTCTCATGGATACTTACACAGACAGGCCTGTACTCTCTTCAATGTCTCCACACATTCACAGCTCCAGTCTACTCTCATGGATACTTACACAGACAAGCATCTACTCTCTTCAATGTCTCCGCACACTCACAGCTCCAGTCTACTCTCATGGATACTTACACAGACAAGCCTGTACTCTCTTCAATGTCTGCGCACACTCACAGCTCCAGTCTACTCTCATGGATACTTACACAGACAAGCCTGCACTCTCTTCAATGTCTCCGCACACTCACAGCTCAAGTCTACTCTCATGGATACTTACACAGACAAGCATCTACTCTCTTTAATGTCTCCGCACACTCACAGCTCCAGTCTACTCTCATGGATACTTACACAGACAGGCCTGTACTCTCTTCAATGTCTTCACACACTCACAGCTCCAGTCTACACTCATGGATACTTACACAGACAAGCCTGTACTCTCTTCAATGCCTCCACACACTCACAGCTCCAGTCTACTCTCATGGATACTTACACAGACAAGCCTGTACTCTCTTCAATGTCTCCGCACACTCACAGCTCCAGTCTACTCTCATGGATACTTACACAGACAGGCCTGTACTCTCTTCAATGTCTCCGCACACTCACAGCTCCAGTCTACTCTCATGGATACTTACACAGACAAGCATCTACTCTCTTCAATGTCTCCGCACACTCACAGCTCCAGTCTACTCTCATGGATACTTACACAGACAAGCCTATACTCTCTTCAATGTCTGCGCACACTCACAGCTCCAGTCTACTCTCATGGATACTTACACAGACAAGCATCTACTCTCTTCAATGTCTCCGCACACTCACAGCTCCAGTCTACTCTCAAGGATACTTACACAGACAAGCCTGCACTCTCTTCAATGTCTCCACACACTCACAGCTCCAGTCTACTCTCATGGATACTTACACAGAAAGGCCTGTACTCTCTTCAATGTCTCCGCACACTCACAGCTCCAGTCTACTCTCATGGATACTTACACAGACAAGCATCTACTCTCTTCAATGTCTCCGCACACTCACAGCTCCAGTCTACACTCATGGGTACTTACACCGACAGGCCTGTACTCTCTTCAATGTCTCCGCACACTCACAGCTCGTCTACTCTCATGAATACTTACACAGACAAGCATGTACTCTCTTCAATGTCTCTAGACACTCACAGCTCCAGTCTACTCTCATGGATACTTACACAGACAAGCATCTACTCTCTTCAATGTCTCCGCACACTCACAGCTCCAGTCTACTCTCATGGATACTTACACAGACAGGCCTGTACTCTCTTCAATGTCTTCACACACTCACAGCTCCAGTCTACACTCATGGATACTTACACAGACAAGCCTGTACTCTCTTCAATGCCTCCACACACTCACAGCTCCAGTCTACTCTCATGGATACTTACACAGACAAGCCTGTACTCTCTTCAATGTCTCCGCACACTCACAGCTCCAGTCTACTCTCATGGATACTTACACAGACAAGCCTGCACTCTCTTCAATGTCTCCGCACACTCACAGCTCCAGTCTACTCTCAAGGATACTTACACAGACAAGCCTGCACTCTCTTCAATGTCTCCACACACTCACAGCTCCAGTCTACTCTCATGGATACTTACACAGAAAGGCCTGTACTCTCTTCAATGTCTCCGCACACTCACAGCTCCAGTCTACTCTCATGGATACTTACACAGACAAGCATCTACTCTCTTCAATGTCTCCGCACACTCACAGCTCCAGTCTACACTCATGGGTACTTACACCGACAGGCCTGTACTCTCTTCAATGTCTCCGCACACTCACAGCTCGTCTACTCTCATGAATACTTACACAGACAAGCATCTACTCTCTTCAATATCTCCAGACACTCACAGCTCCTGTCTACTCTCATGGATACTTACACAGACAAGCATCTACTCTCTTCAATGTCTCCGCACACTCACAGCTCCAGTCTACTCTCATGGATACTTACACAGACAGGCCTGTACTCTTTTCAATGTCTTCACACACTCACAGCTCCAGTCTACACTCATGGATACTTACACAGACAAGCCTGTACTCTCTTCAATGCCTCCACACACTCACAGCTCCAGTCTACTCTCATGGATACTTACACAGACAAGCCTGTACTCTCTTCAATGTCTCCGCACACTCACAGCTCCAGTCTACTCTCATGGATACTTACACAGACAGGCCTGTACTCTCTTCAATGTCTCCACACATTCACAGCTCCAGTCTACTCTCATGGATACTTACACAGACAAGCATGTACTCTCTTCAATGTCTCCGCACACTCACAGCTCCAGTCTACTCTCATGGATACTTACACAGACAAGCATCTACTCTCTTCAATGTCTCCGCACACTCACAGCTCCAGTCTACTCTCATGGATACTTACACAGACAAGCCTGTACTCTCTTCAATGTCTGCGCACACTCACAGCTCCAGTCTACTCTCATGGATACTTACACAGACAAGCATCTACTCTCTTCAATGTCTCCGCACACTCACAGCTCCAGTCTACTCTCAAGGATACTTACACAGACAAGCCTGCACTCTCTTCAATGTCTCCACACACTCACAGCTCCAGTCTACTCTCATGGATACTTACACAGAAAGGCCTGTACTCTCTTCAATGTCTCCGCACACTCACAGCTCCAGTCTACTCTCATGGATACTTACACAGACAAGCATCTACTCTCTTCAATGTCTCCGCACACTCACAGCTCCAGTCTACACTCATGGGTACTTACACCGACAGGCCTGTACTCTCTTCAATGTCTCCGCACACTCACAGCTCGTCTACTCTCATGAATACTTACACAGACAAGCATGTACTCTCTTCAATGTCTCTAGACACTCACAGCTCCAGTCTACTCTCATGGATACTTACACAGACAAGCATCTACTCTCTTCAATGTCTCCGCACACTCACAGCTCCAGTCTACTCTCGTGGATACTTACACAGACAGGCCTGTACTCTCTTCAATGTCTTCACACACTCACAGCTCCAGTCTACACTCATGGATACTTACACAGACAAGCCTGTACTCTCTTCAATGCCTCCACACACTCACAGCTCTTGTCTACTCTCATGGATACTTACACAGACAAGCCTGTACTCTCTTCAATGTCTCCGCACACTCACAGCTCCAGTCTACTCTCATGGATACTTACACAGACAAGCCTGTACTCTCTTCAATGTCTCCGCACACTCACAGCTCCAGTCTACTCTCATGGATTTTCCACGACGTAATAATTCCGTAAAAGGAAAAACTCAATCCGCGTGTTTTTGTATAAACCTACTGTAGTAGTTAATTAACCCAATGAAACCACAAAGTTCCTTTTTTGTAGTTGGAGTCTTAAATATCAAAATCTTTTTCACATTACTATGATCAGGTTTGACAACTCCCTGTCCGACACTATGACCTAGAAATTATACTAATTAATTATTTAGAAAATTAATTAGAAATTAGAAATAAAAAAATAGAAATTAATTATTTAGAAAAATAACATTATTTAATTTTCTAAAATCAATACAAGTGCGCAAAGTTCCGTCTTTCTTTTTAATTATAACAACAGGAGCTGCATAGGGCGAGCCTGTTGGCCCTATAATTGCCAATTCCAACATGCTGTCAATCTCTTGCTTCACTTTATCTCTCAAGTGGATAATACCGCATATGGTTTTAAAGTTATAGGTTTCGTATCAACCAATTTAATTTTAAACTCTTCGACCTTGACTCTACCAGGAACATCAGATATTATGTCTTTAAATTCACTCAAACTGTCATCAACTTGCTTCTTTTGTATAGCATTCAAATCGGGATTAATTTTGACCTGCGTCAACACATTCCCGCCACTCTTCTCTTCCGACCTAATTTCTAGCGTTGGGATGTTAGCCATTACATCTCCATTCTCCCCATCCTGCTCATCCACTTCTTCTTCCCCCACAACTGATACCATGTGAGCTGATAAAAGTTCATTTTTATCTTCAGTTTCAACGTTTGAATTGCTTACTTCCTTTACCCTACAGTGATATTTCATGACTAGGTTTATGTGATACACCTTTATCTTATTTTCTTTCTCAACCACGTCATTGAACTTTGATATTTTATTCACAACCTTATACGGGCCTTGCCAAAACACGGACAGCTTTATTGTCTCTGGCATGAGGACTAAAACACAGTCACCCTCCAGCAAATAAGTGAACACATACTTATATTCAGTTTCTTCTTCAGCATTGTCAAATACTTGCTTCAAAATAGCCAGTGGGCCCCTCATTCGTGTCCCATAGACAAACTCAAATGGCGACAACCCTTTTGTCTCATTAGGTACCTCTCGGTAGGCGAACAACGCTGCACTAACTGAGGGCCTTGAAAACTTAATATTTCTATAGGTAGTCCTATTCTACAAAAATAGTAGTTAGCGCCTCAATTACTGTTTCTGTGTTAATATTCCTCAGAGGTAACGCTTCTGGCCATCTGGTAGCAACATCTACCACTGTCAAAATATACCTTTTCTTATTTTCAGTTACCTCCAATGGCCCAATAATATCTGTTGCAACCTTATAAAATGGAGTGGTAACAATATTCATTCGGCCAAGTTCCACTCTGTCACAACGACGCGGCACTCTAGCTTTCTGGCAAACATCACACGACCTCAAACACTCTTTTATGTCTCTATCTAAACCTTGCCAGAAAAAATATTTGTAGATTTTACTTTTAGTCTTTCTTAACGATAAATGCCCCGCTAACATAATTTCATGAGCAGTTTTCAACACAATTTCTCTCTTTGCTGAAGGTACAACTGTCTTTCTTCCTCACCAAACTTTCCCCTAAACACTCTGTACAATAGTCTATCAAACACTTTATATTCCACACTTCCATTCTTTTTATTATCTACACAACTGTCCACATGTCGCTCCCATAGATCTTTCAAAGACGGATCACTCAATTGTTCACGTAAAAAATCATCACTCGTACCTAAAACATCACGGCAATCTTCCAATATTCCACACTCATTTACAGGGCCACTATCATTCTCTCTATCTTTCGTTGACCTAGTTATTGCCGCGCAATCGAACTCCCGACTCACATTAATATCAACATTCCCAAGAATTAAATCTGCAACAGGATCTTTAAAACAAGCAACCGCATATTTCCCAACAATGTAATCTGACTCAATACTTACGCCAATGGGTAATCCCTGACTGTCCCATCGACAAGCTTTAATTTATAAGTACCAGGAATCATGCCTTTCTCACCAACTAATGAACTTCTAATTCCTATAACACTCGAACCAGAATCTTTCAGAACAGACACACTTATCCCATTTACTCTTCCCTTTTCAAACTTCAGCTTACCCACAGACTTATCACGTAATGACTTATCAACATATGAAAAAGTTTCTCTCTTACATGGGGAGAAATACTCATCTCCTTTCCCTAAAGTACAATTTCCACAATTTTGAACATTTCGAGGACCATTCAGTCATCTATACCTTACTGGTGGACCTTGATCTCTATTTGTGAAACTGGTTCTTTTTTGATACGCCCCATTGCCCCCAGTTCTACTGCTCCTGTAATTAGGAGGACGCTCCCTTGTAACATAACTTTGTCTCAAAAAACTGTTACCTCGGATTCTACGACCACTACCATCCAACTTTCTCCGATAACGCCCTATTGAAACATTTCTACTGGGTCCTTGCTGATTAGAAAACGTCGCAGATGATGTCCTAGGTCTATCATCAAAATCAGGAACAGAATTAATCACGGAAAAACGCTGAGGACATTCTGCCGATTTGTGGCCACTCCTATTACAATTAAAGCAAATAACCACGTTTCCTTCAGCAACTGGATTTTTATTCATCCCAAATTCATCACACGCTGCCGCAACATACACACTGTCTTCCTTCGCAAGCGACACACCCACACTCGCGACCTTAAAACCTTCAATAACATCAATCATATCATCAACTGTGCCTTTCTTACTTATTATCAGTTGCTTGTACACATCTCCAGACAGATACTCAAGTATCCTATCTTTTACCAGCAACTCTTTCACTTCTTCCACAGTCTTGCCTACTTCAGCCATTTTCAACCAATTGTCCAACGCATTTCGCAGCTCGGTGACAAAACCTCTAAAATCGTTCTGGTGTGGTTTCACCCGGTGGAACCTCTTGCGGCAGGTTTCCGCGTTTATATCCGCATGTCGGAGTAACACAGCCCTCACTTCCTCATAATTTTCATTCAAAAACAGACTGTCCCGCAGCATACAGTTTCTTAGAAAGGTAGTTAGTTTATAGGACAAGAGCAATGGCCATTTCTTTCTATCGATCTTGAATCTTGTCGCGACGGCCTCAAAATGTGTTAAATATGCCATCAGGTCATCGTCTTCCTTCATTCCCTGGAAGCTCTCGTCAATTTTATCTAAAACATTTATAGGCCGCACCTCTGCCTGTGTTGCCGTCCCAGCCGCTGTTGCTGACTTTTCCTTTATTTTTTCTAGTTCCATCTCCTCCTTCCTCTTGGCATCTCTTTCTTTCCACCTCTCGTGTTCCTCACGCTTGGCCTTATCCTCACGTTCAAACTGCTCCTTCTCGCGTTCAAATCTGGGCCTTGTCTCGTTCCAACTTCTCTTACTGAGCTTTTTCATAATCTTCTTTCTGCTCAGCCATATACCTCTCTAACCTTTCACCTTCATACCCCAGAGAACGACCATCACTTATAAACTGGGCAGTAATTGTCAGCCTAGTTTCCATGGTAAATATAATGTATACTACTTGGCTGTATTTAAATTATATACAATATGGGAACAAAAAAATTCAACTAATTGTACAAGAGATCAACTAAAGCCTGGAGCCTGCGGTTAAATGGCAAAGAAAGAAACCTATCTGTGCAGTATTCCACGTCGGAGGAAGTGCCTCACTCAGGCCACGGCGTCGAAATATAGTTGCCACAGGACAATCCAACACAATACCAGTAGCCTCAGACTTCAGTAGTTACCAACAGCCACTTTACACTCACGTTCGCTTGCTGCCGGGAGCGAGAAGACACTCATTCGAAGGTGAAGCATAATATAGAAAACAAGAAAATACAAATGCGTTTCAATCTGGCAATACAATAGTTATAATAAATGTTATATAGTATATAGTACAGTATATTTACAGTGTTATATCACTTATATCACAAAGGATGTATTTATCTGCTACTTTCGATATATATCGTTGCCGATGGTACACAACTCAATATTAGTACAGTAGATTGTGATCCAGTACTATGTTAACAATAATCAAGTAAATAAAAACTTATAGTGATTGAATTTATGGTTCTGTGACTGGTAGTCACAGGCGGACTCAGAGCCCCCAACTGTCAGGGTTGTGTAAGGCCTTAGCTCGTTTACCCGGGCCCCTGACATTCAACAGGCACCTTCGTGCTTACAAATAAATAAGTGATTCACTGTTGAAAATGTAATTGTTTAATGATATAAATATAAGTTATGATGACAACTGATGGAGTAATGACATTTGAAACATTCTAATATTGTGGATTAAACAGTAATTCTACACCTTGCTGTCCGACAACGTGACACATAAATGCTCGCAATCACACCAAAACACACTGCTGAATCTAGTATTTAGTGTAGAACTCCAATCCCATACTAACTCCCTGTAGAGACATAAAGACAAACCAAAAGAACCAATCTAGTATACTATGGCATCGAAAACAACTGCGAAATGCAGTCATGCCTTAGATACTCGCCCTAAACAGAGGAACACAGAAGAATCTCAAAGAAAACGTTTCACCAGCATAATAACAAAAACACTCCATCAGCTTACAAGCAAGGCAACAAAAGAAAGTGCGTTCAAAAAGTGTGCACTTAATACACATTGGTGCTAGAATGCCATAATCTACGCACGGACACTAATCTCGGATCAAGTTCAAATTTTGCAATTATTTCTTGTAAGTGACAGAACAAGAATTAAAAAAAAATAATTAGTTCTTTGAATGACAAACCAAAAAACTATTTAAAATAATCAACCGATAATTTAATTAACTATTGGTTATTAATTATTTTGTTTGGTGTTAAACAAGGGAAAGAACTCGTACTTGACAGATGTGGGGGTATAAGTTGAATTAGTCCTCTTGAGGAGGCTCTAGCCCTGACGGAGTAGTTTTTTATGCGTTTAAAAAAGCGATCACGGTAACTTTACCCCATTCTTCCCGCCTCCCAACTGGACGAGACCAGTGATAGGATCGTAGCGTATTGAGAAAAATAAAAGCATGAAATTGGGCTAAACAAAAACAATTGGTAAAAATATTTCTAAGCGCACAGCTTTATTATTTCTTATCTTTAGACTAGATCTATTAGGCCTACAAATTAAATCACATGACTGATCAAAACTAATTCATACTATTATACTTAATATAAGCTTAAGCTTTTTTTTTTCTTGTCTACTAAATTACTTTGTAACATGGTGATGAAAATACCCAGTAGTTGGGGAGGGGGGGTATTAAAGGCGAATGGTCACTTAAAAGAATTTTCTACATTTTATTTGGCATCTTTGTTGTAAGAACATGTGTAGTTGTTTTTTCCCCCAACAATGACCCTTTTGCAATTCTGTAGCATACATTCTCTAACCTCTCACAGTTGTGTTTTAAAATGAGGCTTATCTCAAATGGCTGGGAACCTCTCACTGTTGTGTTTTAAAATGAGGCTTATCTAGAATGGTTGGGAACCTCTCATGGTTGCAATGTGTTTTAAAATGAGGCTTATCTAGAATGGTTGGGAAGCTTTCATGGTTGTTTTAAAATGAGGCTTATCTAGGATGGCTGCCTGGTCGTGCGTCATAAGGTCTGGAGTGTAGTTCCAGGTTTTAACGCTGCCATCTTTAGGCTAGGATGCAATTATTTTCAAATCTGAAATACACACCTTTTTATGCTTAAAAATATACACACCTTTTTATGCTTAAAAATATTTTAGACTGCTGACAGAACAACAAGCATAAGAATCTAAAAGGCTTTGACTGAGAAAGGGGGACATCTGTTATACATTTGAAACTTAGGTATATTGTTGCTTAATAAGACCTTTCGCATTTTAATTAGGCAATATAGATTGTTTAAATGAATTTTGCGTTAAGCTAGGTAGCCTAATATTAAAATAAACAGTCAACCAGAAAATAATCCACTTTCAAAACTCTGTTATAGTGCTCCTTAAGGGAGTTAACACGGGTGAACATGTCAGAACTATTAGGAATATCTCTTATAGTTATAGCTAAATGAAAATACTTAGGGTGACACTCGTTAAATCAGTGATACAATTTAGCTTTCTATTATTAGACATAACACCACAATGCGAGCTTTAGCTCTTACGTACAAAAAATATGCTAATTTTTCAAACATATCTTTTATCAAAATCTCCGTTAAAGCACTTGGCCTCAAATTGAAAAACAGTTATAGAAATGATCTGTTTCTGTAGCATTTTACGTCTCGAGAGACGATCTTTTCCCTTTGCAACTTCTTGTGTGACTAAAGAGGCCAATCCTTGATACACAGCTGCGATCGCAGGTTGGGCATATATAATCACCAGGCGCCGTTGCATTTTCACCTTTCTTTCTGCTTCTGTTGTGTATGGCATCTGCAATCTTTGACCCTTCCTTTATGCTCTCTCTCCATGAGGATCTGTCCAGTGCCACCTCTTCCCAGTTGCCAGTGTCGATTTTGAAGAGCTTCATGTCGCGTTTGCATACATCCGTATAACGTAAAAGTGGGCGACCAGCGGCTCTCCTGTCTTCTATTAGATCGCCATACAGGATGTCCTGTGGAAGTCGACCTTCTGGCATTCTACGAACGTGGCCAAGCCAGCCAAGGCGTCTGCTGCTGATAACAGAGCGGATGTCCTGGCACCCTGCTCTTTGTAGCACTTCCTCATTGGTTATCTTATCTTGCCACCTTATTTTAAAGATCGGAGTGACTGCAACAATTACAGGGGTATCTCTCTCCTCAGTATAGTGGGCAAGATCTTTGCTAGAGTGGCACTATCCAGGCTGCAAGTGATAGCTTCTAGAGTCTACCCAGAGTCTCAGTGTGGATTCAGGAGTGGTAGATCCACTGTAGACATGATATCTTCTCTACGACTACTGCAGGAGAAATTCAGAGAGAGAGACAGACCCCTTTACATCGTTTTTGTTGATCTGACTAAAGCTTTTGACATGGTCAGCAGAAGTGGCCTTTTCAAACTCCTGAGGAAAATAGGTTGCCCTCCCAAACTACTGCAGTTCATTTAGTGTTTTCACGAGGAAACTAAATGCACTGTCAAATTCAATGGAGCCCAATCAGCACCTTTTGAGGTTTGCAGTGGTGTCAAGCAGGGATGTGTGCTCGCACCTACTCTGTTTGGCATATTCTTCTCCTGTCTACTGCATTATGCGTACAACGACATAAACGAAGGTGTGTTTCTCCATACAAGATCCTCTGGAAAACTATTTAATGTTTCAAGGCTGCGGGCAAAAACCAAGGTTAGGAAGCTACTCGTCAGGGAACTCCTGTATGCTGATGATGCAGCTATTGTGGATGATTCTGATATTCAGCTACAGTGCCTGGTTGACAAATTATCTGCTGCTTGCCAGAAGTTCGGCTTAAACATCAGTCAAAGCAAGACTAAGATACTTGTTCAAAACACAAACACTGCACCTCAAGTAAGCATTAATGGCCAACCACTAGAAATTGTTGATCACTTTTGTTACCTTGGCTCCATCATATCCAACAACACTCTACTGGATAAAGACATAAACAACAGGATAGCCAAGGCAATGGCCACCATGTCACGGCTGCAGAAAAGAGTCTGGGACAACATATTGCTGACTAACAGTACTAAAGCCCTAGTCTACCGGACCTGTGAGTTGAGCACCTTGCTGTACGGAAGTGAAACATGGTCAACCTACTCATGGCAGGAAAAAAAGCTGAATGTCTTCCACCTCCGATGCCTAAGGCGGATCTTTAAAATAAGGTGGCAAGATAGAAATGATCAAATATAAGATATTATTGCACTCATCTATACAAAAGCATTTCACGCCCTAAACACTTAAAGAGGGGTCGTGCAGTACAAGTTTGTAAATCTTCAATAATAATTTTTTATCATGATTAGTAGGGCTATATTAGGCCTAGACATGTCTGCTGTGCATCCGTGTCTTTATAACATATCAATGTCCTCGGGAAACAAACACGTTATGGGAAATGGTAAAACTCGTTTCTTGAAACAAAAGAGATTTAATGATTAGTTTTGAATCAATTAAAGTCATATATGCAGTTACAGGTTCATTTCATTCATTTGCATTAGATAGGCCTACCTTTCATGCAAAATATTCAAAAAAATCATAAGTCATTGCCAACTTATAAATCTAGGGGGCCTATATATAGCCTACTCGTTTCTCCAAACATTCCTAAATTGTATTTTAACAAAACAAGCAAGACAATTTCCTTTCGAAAGCAAGAAAACACCAGAGTGTAGCCTACAATACAAATGTAACATGTTGCAAATCATTTGTTTCACCCATGTTTCACCAAACTGTTGCAAGATGTGCACATTTTCGTTATTCGTTTGTATTTTGTTTACAGTTTTATAATGAGATTTAAAGATCAACGAGGTTGTGTGCAAAATTTTTAGCAACAAGTTTATAACCCATGAATCACACAATGAAGTTTAAGTCCACAAATGAGTTTCCTATTGAAATAACTTATGGTGCCTTAAAATGTGTAGCGTTCATCGATTGATTGGTGCCCCAATTGATTGGTTGCTCGTGCCAGTGCTGCTTTTGGCAGACTTCATGAACAAGTTTGGCAACGAAGAGGACTCAGCATTTCCACTAAGCTGAAAGTCTACAGTGCTGTAGTCCTCCTGTCACTCCTATATGCATCAGAGTCCTGGACCCTATATCCCCGTCACACTAAAAAGCTAAACTCCTTCCACCTACGCTGTCTAAGGAGTATCCATAAGGTCCGTTGGTTCGACCACATACCAGACACAGAAATCTTAAGACTGTTCAACATGACCAGTATCAATGCGACAGTAAAAAGGTCCAAACTTCAATGGGCGGGACATGTTGTCCGCATGCCAGACAAACGCATTCCCAAACGACTTCTGTATGGGGAGCTGTGTGCAGGAAAGCGCTCCCAGGGAGGCCAATACAAGCGCTACAAAGACACTCTCAAGAGCTCCTTCAAGGAATGCGATATCGACATTCACAGCTGGGAAGCAATCTAGCTCTCGATCGCTCCTCATGGCGTAATGCTGTGAGTCTCGGAGTCTCAAGATTTGAAGCAAGAAGAGTGGCCAGGGCGATAGAGTGTCGAACCAACAAAAAGCTGAGAGAAGAAGAAGGCCTATCTGCTACTGACCAAACCTACCCATGCCACGTATGCGGCCGGCTTTTTAAAGGATTGGACTTTACAGTGATCTTCGAGTCCATAGGAAATGAGAAATGTGCTCATCTTCGACAAAGAAGGAGGAGCTATAGGTGCCCCATCATTTGCATAGTTTACACAATTTTGTAATGGTATTTCATGATATACAAAAGTCTTTATATTCAAGTAAAAATAGATTCACATTTTGAGTCACAGAATAATTCGTCTTTGACTCAAAAGTGCCTGACATTGATAACTCTTTCAGAATCTCATTATGGGAAATGATGTCTCTACATCAGTGATGCCCAACATAAATCGACCCCGGGCCATTTTAATTTCCTAACTGGTGTTGCGGGCCACATTAACGAAACTACAAAAACGAAATGAAATTGACCTGAATCTATTTGATTCGAAACCTGTGGATCTAGCACTTACATTCATTAATGGGATAGTATTATACTTTTTTAAGCGCCAGAAAACGGCTTCATTTCTCTATTAAATATATGAGCAACAATGTAGCTAGCAATACCAACGACTCATTTTCTTGTCTCTTTTTTTTTGGTAAATATTCTCAGCGATCCTCCAATCTCTAGGCGTAGTTTAACAATCTTTTTATCCACGGCTCAAATCAAGGAATGCTTTCTTATTTGTTTTATAATACCGTTTATGTATTGTTATTTAAAAAAAAAACAGCTACAATTTCTTTAGAAATCAAATATGTTGGCTCATTATCATGTTCCACAAAAAAGTAAAAGTCCTATCACTTTTTCTGGTAGATTCTACGTTAAGAATCGCATTTCATAGACACACAAATGTTAAAAGTCATTGTACCAATCAATCGGATAAACATTGATGGCCCTAACGTAGGTAGAGAGACATTTTTTAACCTTTTTTTTGGGGGGGGGGGGGGCTTGCAAATTTTTTACTCTTTGTGCCGACATTTCGGCGGGCCGGATAGAACTAAGTCGCGGGCCGTATTTTGGGCATCACTGCTCTACATGATCAGATCATTTTTCTGTAATGTGATCTGCAATTTTGTTAGCTAGGCCACAATACCCATCTTCTGCTTTGCTTTTTCTTTTTAAATAAAATATTACGTTTGAATAGCGTGAGCGTTTTTTTTTTTCATATCTCATGAAGATTTTTAAAGTAGGTCTATGGATTAGTCCTTTTTGTCAGGATGCCTGCTAGATCTATAATATATGTTCCTGAAGTGCTTTATAAATAAAATTATTATTAAGTCAACTTGGTTTCAGGGGTTGAAAATGTAGGCCCCCTATACATGCAATGTATACAGACACCATTGGCACACGTTTATCTTGTAGAGATTCAATACAATCATGGAAAGATCTGTAACTTTAGGCCTACCATGGACATTAATAAATAAATAAATAAATATATATATAGGCTATATATAGGGCCTATGTCTATATATGATGCCTGTATACAAACTGGCAACTTTTTTTCCCTCATAGAAAAAGGCAATCTCCAACGTTGATTCCGTTCTGTAATTAGAAACAAGCAAATTATAATTTGCCTAACTTTACTTGCAAGCGCTAACTTTTGAGAAATTTTTATTCGTTTTGTTTCAGAGCACCTCCAATTTCTTATCTGTGCCGCTTTTACGCCCATTGCAGCGCCCCCCCCCCCTCTTTTTCGTGAAATCGACCTTCTGGGGACGGTTTCGCCCCCCCCCCTCCCCTCAGGTTGAAGACCACTTGTTGGAGAAACGATATTCACAATTTATGCTGCTTTTAGTTCATAATGTTATTCCAATGTTCACTTCAGACAAATAAAAGAAAAATGGCAACTGTTTCTATAGTTTATGAAAACCTTTCAAATTAGAATCTAGTCTAGATCTATTTAAAAAAAAACTTTAGAAAGTAGGCCTAGTTTAAAAAAAAAAAAAAATTAATTATGAAAATTTGAATTTCAAACATATAGGATCTACATATTGTATCTACTATCTAGATTAATCTAGATCTAGATTAGATGCATTATTATTAGAAATATTATAAATTATTTTTTTAGAACTACAAAATGACTACATCATTGCTGAAGTGTAAACCATAATGTCATAGCTAGATCTATAATATAAATATATACATAGATTATATATATTTCTTAATATTATATTTATATATATAAATCATAATGTGCTCCAGGGTCAAGATTTGTTAAAAACTAGACCTAGAATCTAGATATTGGTGAAAGGTTTACTTTTAGAACGCAAGATGTCGCTTAGAAACAAAGTCGTATCCGGTCACTTAAAGATCTAATACTTACAGAATAAACATAAAAAATATTTTTATTTTATAACAGTAGATCTATAAGCAAGTTAGAATATTTAATTTTTTTTTTAATTTCTCAATAAAATAGATAGATCTAGGTTCTATTAGATCTAGACCTCTTATGTAGATTCTAGATCTATAATAGTATAGTACAATAGACTCTACTGTCTCTACTAGATAATTTTTTAAAAACTCTACAACTAAAAAATGACTATGACTATGAGTCTGACTGTCCATCTGACTCCAGTGCTGAGCTAGATATCTAAATTATCTAGTCTTTCTAGTTTCTACTATTCTAGTACAAAAGTAGTAGATCTATTTAAATCTATATAATATATAATAATTGTATTTTTATATTGTTAAGACTTGTCTAGGAAATGTTACCTAGGTCTAAACTTTAGTCTAAAGTCTAGATATTATAATTGTATTTTTATATTGTTGAGACTTGTCTAGGAAATGTTACTATCTAAATTAGTAAATATTTCTAACTAATCACTTAACTTAATCACTTAGACTTCTAGACTTAGAGTTTAGAGTACTTAGACCTATCATGTTAAATGTACAATTACAATACAGTCAACACATTAGACTAGTCATTATTATAGATATAGATTCTATATGATATGATTATTACACTATTACATGTCTTTATTATTCATAAGTTTAATGATTTTAATATTTTAGTCTATGACATATGTAAAAAATGCTAGATTTAGAATCTAGATCTAGATTGGCAAGATCTAATTCTAATCAATAATCTGTTAGTTTAGTGTTACACTGTTAATTTTTTAAAATGTTATCTAGATTTTAGATCAATAAACTAGATTTTACTAGCTAGATCTATATATAAAAATCTATAACTTTACAATAAAACATAGTTAGATTTTAGATATCTAGATCTATATATCTATAGGACTATAGTATTTTTATATGATAAATCTAGATATGATCAATTATCATCATAAATATATTATGTTTGTTTTTTGTAAAATGTTTTACATGTTTCGGATGTTCCTTCAGAGTTGAAGATAGTTTACTTCCTAGTCCAAACCTCCCGCAGGATGACGGGGAATGGTAGCGGGCAGGGTTTGAACCCTTGACCGTCAATAAATCTGAACGACAGTCCAGCGCGCAAACCGCACGACTAGGCAGCCATCCTATTATATATGTTGATTATTGACTAGTCTATTTTCTAGATAAAATAGACCTAAATAGATTTATATATAAGATCTAATAATATTATAATTATATATAGTAATAGAGTCTACTATATAGTCTAACTCTAAATAAATAAAATTTATTATACTTGAGGAAATTAGTCTTATACTATTATTCAATGTAACAATTATGCATATTATGACTCAGCCCTTTGCCATCACCTGCCATCCTGCAGGAGATCTGGTCTAGAGGACGTAATAGAATTTATTTTTTGAAGGAATGTTCGAAACTTTTAAACAAGATCTAGAGGAGATATATATAATGTCTACATCATTGTAATAACAAAATTGAGATTCTAGAACTAAGATTGAATATATGTATATACATTTTTATCATCTGACTTGTTTAAAAATTATATATATATATATATTGTCACAGATTCCTTGTTATATTTATACTAATAACTCGATAGAATCTACCTTAGGTCTCGATATGTCTAGGTGTCTCTGGTTCAGTTCTAGTTAACGAAATAAAACAATGAAACCACTAGATCGAACACATAAACTTTAATCATCTTTACTGCATATCACACATGCTGGACTCTCTCTGACAAGCAACACACTTCCGGTCATTCGCGCAGAATGTAAAAATAGATTATACATACATAGACACATTCATCCTTGACATATATATATATATATATATATATATATATATATATATATATATATATATAATATATATATATATATATATATAATATATATACACATACATATATATCCTATTACCTAGATCTAGTACCTAGCCTAGATCTAAATCTATAGTATAAATCTAATTATTATAATTTATTTATTAGATACAAGTATTTATAATCTATTTACAATATATATATATATAATATAAATATATATTATATACAGTGCTTTTTTAATTAATACCAACCAATATAGGTATGTTATTTAACAGTTTCGTAAAATGTTCAGCAACACAAGTTATTTAAAAGACACTTAGGTATCTGGCTCCGGCCAAATATCAAATTTTACTACCCAGTCATATCCGGCTCCGGCCAAATCAAAAAGTACTATCCGGTGCACCCCTAATATATATATAAAAAAAAATAGGTTCCGGTACTCAGTGAAGGATTGCCTAACTTTTAACTACTAATAAATTAAAAATAATCGTTAAAATACAAGAAAGTAATATTTTGTTTCCAACATTGAAAAAGATGCCAGTACACCGTATCAGTGTGTACTGTCACAAAAAAAAAAGCACTATATATATATATATATATATATTATTTAATAATATATATATATATATATAGTTAATAGATTGTATTTACTATTCTATATAGAGATCTTAAGAATCTATAATATAGATCTAGTAATTCTATTAGAACTAGATGTAGTAAATTAGTAGTGTAGAACTCCATCATAGTAGAAGTCAGAACTATTTTAGAAACTCATCTGTATCATTTTATAATATTTAATAAGCACAATCTCATTTCCTATTAATAGTATTTAGAGTATGAGCTTGAAAATTTCTTTTAAGTTCAATCTTCACTTTAAGTCGATTACACTCTGTTGTGGTATTGTCTACTACTTTTTCTTTGCCTCACAGCCTTGAACATTGAAATTTATCTCTCCAGGCTTTGACAAATGATCATAGACTAGTTTTGAAGACCTGTATAGCTAAAGCAATATAATTTGATTTCGTAATTAGAAACAAACATTTTACACATAGAATCTAATAGAATGGCTTTTTAAAAAAATTGAGTTGTTAATATTTTTTTCTACTATTTACATATTTTTCTACAGCTCTGTGAAAGTAACCATGGTTTGAGAAAAAGAAAAGATTTTGCTTGAAAATAATTAAAACTTGTGTCACCAGTATATTAACTGCATGGAAAAGAAATGATGCAGTTATTAACATACACCTTCACCTCAGAGCGGGACTTTATTTTTCATCAAGCAACAGGCCATATAGATTTACTGACAGCATTCCATCTGTTTACAAAGTCACCTGGAACATTCTATTGATGCTTCCACTTTGCTCTGGCATTCAATGTGGCACAGTCCTGGAAGACTACTATTACTAACGCTGTCTGAGAACTGAAAAATTGGCTTAACACGTAGATGCACACTCCTGACAGCCCATTCATGTGCACAATATGATGAAAAAACTTAAACGAAGGCTTTCATTGACTCTCAAACGAAATAGGGGCATAGATGAGACCCTATCAGAGTTGGCAGAGCAGATGACAATTGATGATGTTGCAGCTTTAAATCAACAGCAACAACCTTCCCTACAACGCCAGAGGTTCCAGTTTCACAGAAGCCAGCCAATTCTTGACCAGATGAGAGTACCCTCAGCGCCTTCCCTTTATTCTCAGCATTATCATTTGTCTACAAATGCTGAAGAGCAAGAGGAATACCTAGTACCCACAGGAGCCATTCAAGAAAATGGTGAGTGTATTTTTTTAAAAAATAAATGTATTCACTGTTCGGCTATTACTATGCCACTGATCTTTGTTCTGCATATTTTGCTGTAGTATTATGTTGTTGTTTTTTTAACTTTGGTTTACAATATAAAAATAGACAATGAATTCTACCCATTTTAAAGGTACTCGAACGAAGAAAAGGAAAATATATTGGCAAGATTCAAATATATTTGTAAAGTGTAAGGTGTTGAACCTTAGGAAAAGGAAATTAAAGGGATTCTAGTTTTGATAAGATGAATTGCATCTGATTAAAGCTCACTTCCTTGTTTACACTGCCACTAGGCTGGCAAAAATACTTATATGATGTTGGTAACATTTACAACCAATCTTCATAAGAAGTAGATATGCTCATCTACATAGGCATGCTCACAATAAAGTTTAGTATAGTAAACATACATTTTTTTTTGAGGTCTAGTATTGCTAGAATCATTCTGTATTTAGTTAAAGAAAATGATGTACTTTTATTTTTATTTTACAGAAATAATATATAAAACTTTGTAATTATTGACACAAATTTGATTTTGATCCATTATGGAAATTTGTTGTAATTACATTAATTATAAATAACAATTAAAGTAATATTTCTCACTCAAGTGCAAAAGCTAAAATTGAAAAACTATTAAATTAGTAATCTACAAAATGTAAACATCTTGTTCCTGATGGCAAAAGGCAGTATTGAGAAATTAGGAATACTAGGTTTTTAAATTTTCTTTTTACCATTCGGATAATAAAGAATGGTTGTTCACTTGAAGTGTATTTAATCTTGTTCTTGTGAAGTGGGTTTGTATTGTCTCCAAGTAATTCTTAACAAGGGTTTTGAATTATTCACAAAATATAATTATTTTATATGATTTTAAATGTTTGTATGGTCAGTAGAAGTATTTTGAAATCCTTAAAAGTAATCCAAATTATTCTGAGACTATATAGTAATTAAGATATTGCTTTGACTTACATTTTATCTCTTTATTAAAAAAAAGGATTTATAAATATATATATTTATATTTTATATATACACTCACCCCTTTATTTATTTTGGCTCTTGATTGCTTTTTTTTTTTTAATCTTATTATTTGTTTGTTAAATATATAATTTCCAGCCTTTTAATCTGCATTTATTTATATTCAATTGATGCTTTACAACACTGGCAACAAATGGGTAATGATCAGTAAAAGACTCCATTAGAAAGGGGCTTATATATATATATATATAAATATATATCTTATGTTTCTTCACATTATTTCAAAGTACTTTATTTGGGGATGTTTAAAGAATCTTCCAATGTGTAATATTTAATGAAGTTTAAAAAAATGTTCTACATTACATTTTTAGAGGAGCACCAAATTGCTAATAGCAAATTACATTTTATTATTTCATTTCTTTTGATTTTTAAAGTTGTCAAAATATGCAAGAAAGATTGGCCCTCCAGCAAGCATAAATTTTATCAGCATATATTTCATATTACAACATGAGAAAAAAATAGTACAGGAAGAAAACTCTTCATCGCTTTGGTTCTCTCCCCCTATAAGTTAGCTGTGTGTGCGTGTGTTTTATATTATCAAAAGTTCAGGTAAAAAATAAAAATGATATTACAGGGTAGCTCGTTTTGTGATGAAAGCTGACTCTTGACATAAAGCAAGACCAACGATATGCATGCAGGTTGAGTTTGGGGAGAACAAAATGATGCGGTGAAGAACATTGACCAAAGTGCAGTCTTTTTTTAGTAGTTTTTTTTTCCCTTTAGTTCAAAGTTAAGCGTATAATTATACTGCATAATCCTTAAAAATATCAGTGTCAGTGGCTATTCAGGAGTTGTTGTTTTTTTACTTACCAAGTATTGACTACTTGTATGTTGTTCTACACATATATATCTAGAATCTATACTTAGGCTACCGTACTAGACTTGTAGTTCTACATACCGGTACTTGCAGTACTAAATTGCTTGTATAGAATACTATATAATATTAGTACCTGTATTAGACTGTTTTATGTTGTTGAGAGCCTCAGTGTACTTATTTCACAAAGTTAAGTCAATTGGTTAATTTCAAAAATAAATTTATAACTTCAAAAATTGACAATATTTGTCACAATACAAGATCTAGATCTAGGTGACATTTTGGAAAAAAAATTTGGAGACTAAAGGGTATATAGAGTCTTTATTATGATTATTATGCGCATTCCATACCATTCTGGAAATTCTGGTTGCTGGCCGTTTTGTTTTATTGATTCAATCACATTGATTGATTGAAATGACATTGCAGACTATAAATGATCTAAATTAAAATTTAACCACAACTCAATGCTATTAAAAACCAAAGTTTTTGGTTATATTAAAATAAATAATATTTATAAGTTATAGAGCAGCTTCTTCCGTCGTATTCTTAATATCTTTTTTTTTATTTTTTAATAAGATTAATAAGATTTGTGTAAACAAGCGTATTCCGATTCCCACAAACTGTGACATAGATCTACTACATGGAAGCTTATGGGTCCTGATTCAGTACGACACAAACCCTAATTCAGATAATAAAGTGTATAATACATCTGGATCTCCAATTTTTTCTTGGTCCTCTTAATTTTTCAATTTCACAATTTCTTAGAAAAAGTTTTTCTTTCTTTTTTAAATTTTCATTCCTTTAATTTCTTTCAATATTCTTATCCTACCTTTCTTTTTTTTTTTCATCTTTCAATTCTCTTATTTTTTTGTTCTATTCCATTCATTTTCTTTCTTATTCATTACTTTTTAAAATATTCTTTCTTTTTCAACTTTTTTTTTTCCAATTTCTTACGTTTTTTTTTGTTTTTGTTTCCTATTCTTTCTCTATCTTTCAGTTCCTTTTTTTCCCCTCTTAAGTTCTCTATCAACTAGACACTAGACCTATCTTGCTTACCGTTTAAACTTTTTATTTTCACGTGTAACGCGCTGAATCATACTATGTGCTTGTTCCATGGTAGGCCTGCGAAGTTGTTTTTTTTTTTTTTCTATCTACCTGTAGCCATAGACGCGAGGCATGGTGGGAGAGGAGGGAGTGGCGGTCAGGAGGAAGTAGTGGTAGATTCTTTAAAATTGGGGGGGGGCGGCATCTGAAGGTGAGTGTGTTTGTGAGGCGGGGGGGGGAGTTCGGGGTAGGTTGAAGTGAGGTGAGAGAGTAGAGTAAGGTGTAAACATTTGAAGAGATAATAAGAATCTGGCATCACCCCCAAGTCTTGGAGGGGATTTCGGATTGGGGCGAGGGGGGTGGCGGTAGGGGTAACTAGATACAGAATCCAGACTAGGCAGGAAGTCGGTATCAGGAGGGCGATAAGTTAGCCAGTAACCAGGGCTTCCGTCGCTGGGTATTTTCCACCAGAGTAGGGTTGTTTTTATTTCAAAAATCTCAGCCATTCGCTCGCAAATGTGAAGGGTATTGCTAATTTTAGACTGGTTTGTATACTGTACTACCCCTTTTAAAAAGTATTATTTTTATGAAAACTTACAATTTGTAACTACATTATTATATTATATCGCTGGCCATATTTGGTCAAGACCTACACTTACACTATTCCATAGCATCATCGAATCTGTGTTACAAGTTTCATTGTTATTTTGTTCCTAACCCGAACATGTTTAAACTAAATGATGTAATAACTATAGAGTATAGTCAGTCTTAGGCGCACGGCCTAAGCTGTAAAATAAAGGATATTTAAAACAAACAAAAAGAAATTTTCAAAAAATCTGGGTATTTTTGTATCACAATACCAAGGTTCTGTGTTTTTATAAATGTCTGAGTGGAAGCACTGCCAGTAACACTTCGGGACGCCATGGTCCTATCTATAGTTACCGTGAACAGTTTTAAATGCCTTTTTTTTTATTTTGCGTTTGCTCAACCTTTAGTTCGTTCACATTCGTGCATCAACCCTTGTAGGCATCTTTCTCCCTCCTCTTCCCCTTCCCCACCTCAACACCACTTCTCCCCCTCTCTGTTCCCAGTCTCTCCTCGGTGAGTTGAGTATGTACGCTAACATGAGATACAAAGCTGGGGGGGGGAACAATGGACCGTGCTCTCATCACGTCCGTCCGTTGTATTGTTGTGTGTAGCGCAACCAACGTGTTGAGTGTGCTGCCATGATCGATTCAGACGTAAGGAGTGAGTACTGGTGACATTTTCACTGAAAGCTCGTGACCGCTAGTAACCTGTTGTCATAGGATTTGGTGAGTACGATTCGCTTGCTTATGCTGGATATACATGAAACTTGTTTTTTTTTGTTAGTGGCTAGCTTACAATGTTGATAATGGTAATTTAATATAGAACAGTGGAATCTTAGACAATTTGAGTGAACCTTCAAGTGTTATAGAAAACATGACATTCTCATTGAAAAATGATAATAGTAAACAAAACATTACAATATAAAGTAGAATTTAGAAGTTCACCTTTTTTTTTGTTTCTAAAGTGCATGTGTCCTGAATAGGCCTATTCTATGTCTGCTAGTTTGGGCATCTATCATTTTTTTTACATCAGCTATCGTTAAACCTGTCATCTTCATGTCTTCCTGCTAAATAGGTATTGTTGATTGCATTACGCAAAGTATTCATAATAGCGTACAATCATAAGGGAATACATTGTGTGCAAAGATTTACTAACTTTGGATAACGGATTGGATATTGATTATATGGTTATTTCCATGTTTTAATATCATTACCTATAGGTAAGTTGTCAAAAGAACAGTTTTTGTGCTAATAACTGTGACAACGGGAAGGGGAGAAAAGAGGCCGGGTTTAAACTGTTGTTTCTTCTTCCCTTTCATTCTATGGTCCAGTTTAGAACTGTAAACAATCAACAAAAATCTCTGGTTATAGTTCCCTCTAAGTCTTGCCAACTTTCTGAAAGTCTTGTTATTGCTTGGGATTATTGGGTTTTTTTTTGGGGGGGGGGGAGGGATTTGTTCAAAGAAGACGGAGGACGGCAACTATTTCTTGAAACAAGAGACACAACTAGAGGCTACCCACTCCTTGAAACAAGAGACACAACTAGAGGCTACCCACTCCTTGAAACAAGAGACACAACTAGAGGCTACCCACTCCTTGAAACAAGAGACACAACTAGAGGCTACCCACTCCTTGAAACAAAAGACACAACTAGAGGCTACCCACTTTTTGAAACAAGAGACACAACTAGAGGCTACCCACTCCTTGAAACAAGAGACACAACTAGAGGCTACCCACTCCTTGAAACAAGAGACACAACTAGAGGCTACCCACTCCTTGAAACAAGAGACACAACCCACTCTTTGAAACAAGAGACACAACTAGAGGCTACCCACTCCTTGAAACAAGAGACACAACTAGAGGCTACCCACTCCTTGAAACAAGAGACACAACTAGAGGCTACCCACTCCTTGAAACAAGAGACACAACTAGAGGCTATCCACTCTTTGAAACAAGAGACACAACTAGAGGCTACCCACTCCTTGAAACAAGAGACACAACTAGAGGCTACCCACTCCTTGAAACAAGAGACACAACTAGAGGCTACCCACTCCTTGAAACAAGAGACACAACTAGAGGCTACCCACTCCTTGAAACAAGAGACACAACTAGAGGCTACCCACTCCTTGAAACACAACCTTGAGACACAACTAAGCGCCCCTCCTCCCTACACAAAACTAGAGGCTACCCACTCCTTGAAACAAGAGACACAACTAGAGGCTACCCACTCCTTGAAACACAACCTTGAGACACAACTAGAGGCTACCACTCTTGAAACAAGAGACACAACTAGAGGCTACCCACTCCTTGAAACAAGAGACACAACTAGAGGCTACCCACTCCTTGAAACAAGAGACACAACTAGAGGCTACCCACTCCTTGAAACACAACCTTGAGACACAACTAAGCGCCCCTCCTCCCTACACAAAACTAGAGGCTACCCACTCCTTGAAACAAGAGAACTAGAGGCTACCACTCTTGAAACACAACTTACACACAACTAGAGGCTACCCACTCCTTGAAACACAAACACAAAACTAGAGGCTACCCACTCCTTGAAACACAACCTTAACACAACTAGAGGCTACCCACTCCTTGAAACAAGAGACACAAAACTAGAGGCTACCCACTCCTTGAAACAAGAGACACAACTAAGCGCCCCTCCTCCCTACACACAACTAGAGGCTACCCTCTTCCCTTCATCTTTAATTTTGTCCAGTATTTGGACTGACACAGATGAGTGTCCAGTATTTGGACTGACACAGATGAGTCCAGTGTTTTAGAATGCCATTGGTCACACACGCAGAGTGAAACCAAGCAGAGGACACACTTCTTCGGTCTGTTGTTATTCTCTTTGAAGTACTTTTCCCTTTGGTTTTCTTCTGTCATTGCCCCGACTGTTAACAAAGGCAGTAAATATTATTGACATAATGAACAAAACAATATTGTGTTCACAAAATGAGCCATTCATTGCAAGACAAACGTGACGCTAGAACATGTCGTCTGGAACTAACGATGTCCCCGCTTTTCAATCGCATGACGTCATTTTCTCACTCAGGGCGCGCTCAAGCACAGTTTTAGACGCACTAGCGTGCAAACATGTCACACACTAACACACACACACAATCAAAGAGCAATACGAAATTTGAAAACAAAAGGGGCTGTAAGAATTCCTCATCCCCCAATCTTATTTTAAAAGACAAATACTCTTTAATTTTTGTTTGTAAAATTTTGCTGTTTGTGTTTATCACAAGTACAGTTTTTGTCTATCATAAGTACAGTTTTTGTTTATCATAAGTACAGTTTTTGTTTATCTGAAGTATAGTTTGCGTCTATCATAAGTACAGTTTTTGTTTATCATAAGTACAGTTTTTGTTTATCTGAAGTATAGTTTGCGTCTATCATAAGTACAGTTTGTGTTTATCTGAAGCACAGTTTGCGTCTATCATAAGTACAGTTTGTGTTTATCTGACGTACATTTTGTGTCTATTTGAAACAGTTTGTGTCTATTTGAAACAGTTTGTGTCTATTTA